>ML267856.1:0-21100 GCA_005239495.1 Nicotiana undulata
AGACCCCTCCCCCACTCTCAACTCTATGCGATCGCAACTCCACCTATGCGATCGCATAGACTACGCAACAAAACATCAGAAAATCAACCAAACACCAGATTGTTCATGGCTTTTACACCCCGTTAGCTACCTAAATCTCACCCGAACCCTCGGGTCTCAAAACCAAAAACACACACGACTCCCAAATCATCTTACGGACTTAATCAAGCATTTTGATCATCAAAATATCATCAAAAACAAGGAAATAAACCTCAAAACTCATAGAAATTTCTTAAAACTTCATAAAGCTTAATTTTTCAAATTTTGATCCGAAACACGTCATCTCAAGTCCGTTTTACACAAAATTTCAAAGATAAGTCACATAATATATATTAAACCTGTTACGGGCTCCGGAACCATAATACGGGTCCGGTAACACGGTTTTCACATAATTATTCATTTTCAAAATCCTTTATTATTTTCATAAAACAATTTTCTTTAAAAATTCATTTCTCGGGCTTGGGACCTCGNATTCCGGGCATACACCCAAGTCCCATATTTTCCTACGGACCCTCCGGGACCGTCAAATCACGGGTCCGGGTCCGTTTACCAAAAATGTTGACCAAAGTCAACTTTATCCATTTAGTTATCATAAAATTCCAGTTACATAAAAATTTTAACATACAGACTTCCCGGCTACACGTCCGGGCTGCGCACACATATCGGGGTGAGACTAACGGAGGCTTTCGAGGCCTCGGAGTACAGATATAGCTAGAATTACTTAGGATGACCTTTTGGGTCATCACAATTAGCTGTAAAAATCAGTACCAGTATTCCCTTAATTGGGGGAACTATTCAAACGGTGAGTAACAAATAAGTAAAGACCATATATAGCTTAGAAGAATGTAAAATAGTGTAAGTATAATAGGCAATTAGGGTTCTGAATTGAAGTTTGAACTCAAACGGCTAGTAGGTGAAAACA
Organism: Nicotiana undulata; assembly: GCA_005239495.1. NCBI lineage: Eukaryota > Viridiplantae > Streptophyta > Magnoliopsida > Solanales > Solanaceae > Nicotiana > Nicotiana undulata. The sequence continues at coordinate 962 of ML267856.1, forward strand.
ATTAAGGAAAATTATTATGCACATGACATATAAAGAAACAATTCCAAACCAAATTAAGTAAACAATTGAGACTAGGTTCAGAAAATATTAATTAAGGAAGTAATATCAATTAACAGTAAACGAATCAAGGTAAAAAAAATAGACTAGAGGTTGGAAAACAATAGGAGTATCTCATAGAAAATCAACAAGACTTTCGAATCATAGTGAATCATGAATTCAAACAACACTAGTGAATAGAGATTCAAATAACACTAGTGAATAGAGATTCCAGTGTATGAATGGAATAAACACATTATAAAATAGGTTAAAAAATAATTAAGCAACAAATTGCGGAGAATCAGGGATTCAACAAGCATAATATCAATTGAAAGGAATTGACACGAATTAATACAGATGCTAGGCAAGAAATCAGAATCCCTAACACGTGAAATTAATGGCGTCATAGAGTTACAGAGTGAGTAGTGAGATAAACAGGAAAGCAAGAGAAAAATCAAAGAAGAATAACATAGGGTAAAGATCAATGAGTCACAGAACTCTTGAAACATAAACACATAGGCAAATCAGTAGTTTCAGGGTTTAGGTCTAAAATTAAGGTTTTCATCACGACGAGTCAGATAAAGGAGATAAACTTAAACAAATTACTATAACATAGTAGAGAATCTAGGAAGATGCTAAAAACCCATAGGAAAAGTCATTCAAGAACGGGGTTACGAAACCCTAGTTGAAAAACGAAGAGTCGTTTTAGCAAAGATGGAGCACCTTTGAGAAAACTACGAAACAACTTAAAGTGTACATAGATCTATCGTAGATCTGAAAGAAAATTAGAAAATCTTGAGTTTTAGGGTTTCAGAGAACCCTGAGAAAGAATGAAAAACCTTGAAGTTTCACTAGCTTTTAGCCGGAGCAGTCATAGATCGTACTTAGACGGCTGGAGGTGGCCGGAAATGGCATGGGGGACCATAGGAGGAGTTGAACCGCTCCAGGTTCATCTGAGGGCCTCAGGGTGTCATTAGACAGGCGCGGGGTGAAGCAGTAGCAAAGAGATGATGAGAGGCCATGGTTTCCGGCGAGGGAAGTGGCCGGGGAAGACGAACAAACTTCATTGGAGAAGAAGAGACTGGAAGTCTCTAGAGAGAACCAGAGAGATATAGAGATAGTGTGAGAGGAGTGAAATGAGGGGAAGGGGGGGGGGGGGTAATCGTTAGGTCTAATTAAGATAAGGATTAATCTGGTCCGTTGATCAGAAATGATCAATGGTCCAGATTAAAAAGGGAATTGGGTCAGGTAGGCTTAAAGGTTGGGCCTGGGTATTGGGCTAGTATTAATTGGGTTAGGGTCTTGGTAGATTGGGCTAAAATTAGGATTAAAAGTGGCTATTAGTTAAATACCCCTTTAAATAGATAAATAATTAATAAAAATAACTAATAATTGTATAAAATGAAATTAAGGATAAATAAATTAAATTAATATAATTAACTAATATTAAAAATATAAAATGACTAGCTATTGATTTAAAATGGTGTAAAATGCACAATTAGGCTATAATTGTAAAATTGCTATAATTATAATTAAATAATGCCAAATTGGCTAAATTTATGAAATGATTAACTCCTGATAGGATTAGAAAATAATATACTGAGCTAGGAAGTATTTTGAAATTATTTATAACATAATTTATGAATAATTATTGAACATAAAGTACTGAATAAATTGGGAAAGAAAATTAATAAAAATATGAAAAATCATGGAAAAATATCAGTTATTATAAAAAGTAATTTTGAAGGTATATATGCAAATTTTAAAATAGTTTGAGGAATAATTGGGTATCAACAAAGAGGAAGTAGTGGCAAGTTTTAAAACAGTTTGATTTTAGAATAAACAAAGTTTAGAACACAAAGTTGCATGCAGAATTGCACCAAGAAAACAAACAAAGTTCATGCTTAAACACATAGTTCAAGTAAGTTAAAAGTCTGGTTAAGCTCAATATACATGCTAGTACTTAAGACAATCATTGTTTAATCACAAAAACAATTAAGCAAAATAATTGAGTTGGCCAGACACATGAATTAAGCAACCACACGAAAATCTGTAGAATAAGGACCAATTTCATGCTAACAGTATAATAGGAATACTTAGTTCAGAACAAGTGTGAGATAACAAGTAGTTCATGAAACAAATTTAGACATTAGGCCAACTTATAATAAGATTCGTATTATTCAAAATAGATTAATCCTAAGTTAATAGTGTCACTCATAGGACAAGATGAGATCATAGAGTCATATAAAATAGCAGGATCATATTGGGAATTAAAATACGCTAGTTAAGCAACACATATTATGAAAGCAAGTAGAATGCAATTACAAGGGATTTGGGAATACCAGTTAAGTAAGAAAGCAAGTAAGTATGCCACAACAGGTAAACTCCAGAATCACTTGGCCTTGTCTTTCAACCGACCAAGACCGGAGATGATTAGCACATAATTAGAATAAGAGAGCTTAAGTTTTTTTAGTGAGAGTATGAGAGTTCGAGTCTGTTCCAAAGGTGAGAAGGAGAAAAGGTTTAAATAGTACTCCATTAGGCAGACAAATAAGGTAATAAATCAAACATACACAAATAAGGAAGGAAAATAATTCTAGAATCAATTGAAGTCAAGTTCAGTCAATTAGCAGGACATAACATCGTATAATCAGGCAAGTACTACTTAGATTAAGGTAAGTATTATACAGAATCAATCAACAGTCAAATGCTGGATCAAATAAGGTAAGGATATAATGAGAACAAGGTAAATCAAGCCGAATAAGGAAAATATCAGTACCACTCAAGAAAGGAAAGATTAAAATCTCAGTAAAAGATTTCCAAACCCTAATTTTGGGGTAAACCATAAAATTAGCGGAGAAAACAAGGGTAAAAGTCACATGTTTCATGGATTGAACATAGACGAGAATATTTTCACATAATCAAACAGATCTGGCCCTAAATAAAAGGTTCGAAACCCTAATTAAGGTAAGCCATAAAAATCAATAAGAACAGAGGTAAAGAATCAAATATTTTTAGTAAAAAATGAACATAGATAGAGATTATACGGGATAACATAAAAAAGAAGGTTTGAAAACAGTTTTGGCCAAAGCAGAAAACCCTAGTCTTAGGGTTAAGTAAGAATTCCCAAGATATTTGAAAATATTCGTACTCACATAGGTTAGGATGAACACAGGTGGAAATAATCAACAGATAAGAGATTTTGAACCAGATTTGGTTCAAATCTCTCAAGATACGCTTGCCATTTTAGGCAAGATATTATGTAACACCATATAACGGGTAGCCGGTAAGGATATAGGACCAAATAAGGTAAGGAATCATAGGTCGATTCCATATCTAGGGTTAGAATCAGAAGGGGTTGGGGTGACGACGCTAGGGCATGAGAAGGGAAAAGGGGGAAGGAGATGATAGGAGGAGCGTTTAGTGACGGAAGTCGGGTGGGAAATGAATAAGGGTTAGGGGGTTGATTAGTTTAAAGGGGTTGGGTGATTGTGAGCCGTTGATCTTCAAAGATCAATGACTGGGATTTTAAAAGGGGAATTGGGTCGAGGTTTGACGGGTATGGTTATTGGATATGGGGGTATTGGGATGGGGGTAATGGGTAGTCTAGGTCCGAAATTAATTAAGAAAAAGGGCTAGATTTTAAATACCCAATTAAATCAGTAAAGTAATTTATTAAAAATAATTAATAAATAATAAAAAATGTCATTTGTGCATGAAAATGATTACAAATGATTACTTAACATTATAAAAATAAAAAAGTCATTTTTTATGTATAAATAATGTAATTATGCATATATGTGGCTATTATTTGCAAAATATGCAATTTAGCCTAAAGATACAAATATAATTATACATAAGGATGTTTAAAGCCTAATATGAATATAAATGATAAAAGTTAAATAATTTATCATTATAAAATTATTTGTGATACAATTAATAATTATTTATATAATAAATGCAGGAATAAATTGATTAAAACCTTATAAAATTATGGAAAAATATGAAAAAACACTTGATGATGCTCATGCACTACTTTAAGGTATATATAAATTTAAAAAATATATGAGGGAAATTTTGGGTATCAACAGCTGCCCCTCTTTACCCGGAAAGGATGAAAGAGTTGTCGGGTAAAGACATGATGGCCAATTTTGACCGAATAAGGTGATTTGAAAGATACAGGCCGCACTCTAGTTTCTGAGTTGCCTACATATCCCCGGTTTTACAGGAATCAGACAGTGTGTAGTTTTGGATCCAATAGTGGGATAAGCAAATGGAGTTGATCAAAACGAACAAAAGGTTCTGAGTAGGATTTCTTGGGGTTGAAACGGTTATGGGTGAACGGTCAGGTTTGCAGGATATGAATAGGAACTGTAGCGGGATTGATCCTGTTGGTTACTTACCGGGCCACCTGCAAATCTACAAAAAAATATACTGCAAGCACATATGTATAAATTATTGCATAAGCATGATGCAAATTTCCTTTGGACCATGAAGACTGTCTTTGGACGGAGGGGATAACGTCCTTAGACCATGATGTCCCAAGCCATGAATTGTGCCGTAAGGGATTCTAAGGCCATGAGATGATGTTCTCGGGCCATGAAGATGGTGCCTCCGAACCATGACGCCTTTGAATAATGATGTGCAAGTTCGAGAGATCCTCATGCCATGGCATGATGTCTTCCGGCTATGAGGATGATGCCTTCATACTATGAGGCCTTCGAAAAAGTTGGCTATACTTCAGCCCATGAGGTGTACACACATGATGCTAGAGGTAACAAGACAGAGCTTAGTATTGTGTGAAGTTCAGGGTAGATCTTAGCCCGAGAGAAGAGAACAATGCAAGAGAGACACAATGCTTAGTCTCGTGCAAGATTCGGGGCAGTGCTTAGTCCCAGGCAAAGAGAAGGTAGTGCTTAGCCTTATGTAGATAGGGAGGCAAGGCATATTCTTATGCAAGGATTGAGACATGGCTTAGTCTCATGCAAGGAGAAGGCAATCTTTAGCCTTATGCAGATAAGGAGGCAAGGCTTAGCCTCATGCAAGGATTGAGACAGGGCTTAGTATCATGCAAAGAGAAGGCAGTGCTTAGCCTTATGTAGAAAGGGAGGCAGGGCTTAACCTCATGCAAGGATTGATACAGGGCTTAGTCTCATGCAAAGAGAAGGCAATGTTTAGCTTTATACAGATAGGGAGGCAGGTCTTAGCCTCATGCAAGGATTGAGACATGGCTTAGTCTCATGCAAGGAGAATTCAGTGCTTAGCCTTATGCAAATGGAGGCAGGGCTTAGCCTCATGCAGAAGTTGAGACAAGGCTTAGTCTCATGCAAAAAGAAGGCAGTGCTTAGCCTTATGCAAATAGAGAGGTTGTGCTTAGCCTTATGTAAATGGAGGTAGGGCTTAACCTCATGCCGAAATTGAGACAAGGCTCAGTCCCAAGCAAAGCGAAGGCGATGCTTAGCCTTATGCAAATGGAGGCAGGTCTTAGCCTCATGCAGGATTGAGACAAGGTTTAGTCTCATGCAAATAGAAGGAAGTGCTTAGACTTATGCAAATAGAGAGGCAGGGCTTAGCCTCATGCCAGTGTAAGAGTAAGAGTGAAGTATTCTTAGCTGACAATGTGTTTCGTGCATAGCGATTGTGTTGTTGCAACGATGCTTATTATGATGACATAGTCCTGCATCAAAAGAAAAATTGTGAGTTTTGCGGGGGGAAGTTGGTTCGCGTCTTTTCTTGCTCGATATGCTCCACTCTGCCCGAGGATCCTGTTCAACTCACCATGGGTAGCATTTGGCTAAAAGTAAAGTTTCTTTTCAAAAGCATGCATGTATAGTTTTCAAATACATAGTAATATGTAGTCTAGAAATCAGTTAGATGAATTAGTAACCGTGACATTATTAGAGACATCGCGACTTCCTTTGTCATAGAATTTTGAGGGTCCTACTCAAAATTCTGCCCCAGTTATCTAGGTGTCCTTTCTGACCCTTCCGTATGCTGCGGTTGGCTGAACTTGCTTCGGAATTTTGATGGTACTCCTCAAAATTCTGCCCTAGTTTTTGATTGTGTTGAAAAATGGAAATTTCATTGAATTATGACCGAATCCACAAGGCTGCCCACATATCCCCTCTTAAATAGGAATCAGGTCGAGCGTAGTTCAATTTACATCATATGAAGAAACATAAATAATTTACACATAGTATCTTTTGACTGCATCAGAATTGATAGGCGTCAGCCGGATTTCTCCATCCATCTCTGCGAGTAAGAACGATCCTCCTGTCAATACTCTGTGAACCATGTAAGGGCGTTGCCAGTTGGGAGAGAATCTACCTTTGGCTTCATCTTGATGTGGAAAGATCCATTTCAGCACCAACTTCCCCGCCGTGAACTGTCTTGGTTTGACTCTTTTGTTGAAAGCCCTGGACATTCTACCCTGATAAAGTTGGTCGTGACATACTGCATTCATCATCTTTGCGTCTATGAGGGATAATTTCTCATAGCGGCTCCTTATCTATTTTGCGTCGCTGAGTTCGGTTTCTTGTATGATTCTCAAAGAAGGAATTTCTACCTCAGCGGGAATGACAACTTCGGTACCATAAACCAGCAGATAGGGAGTTTCCCCGGTTGATGTGCAGACTGTGATACGGTATCCCAGTAAGGCGAATGGTAATTTCTCGTGCCATTTCTTTTGATTCTCTACCATTTTCCTTAGTATCTTCTTGATGTTTTTGTTGGCAGCCTCCACGGCTCCATTCATTTGAGGCCTGTATGTTGTGGTATTCTTGTGCTTGATTTTGAAAGTTTCACACATGGCTTTCATCAGATCACTGTTGATATTGGAGGCATTGTCAGTGATGATGGACTCTGGAACCCCAAATCAATAAACGATTCCATCTCAGAAGAAATTTACAAGGACTTTATTGGTTACAACTTTGTAAGATGAAACTTTACCATTTAGTTAAGTAGTCGACGACCACTAAAATGAATCGGTGCCTGTTCAAACCAGTGGGTTCAATCGGACCGATGCCATCAATTCCCCAGTCAGCAAAAGGCTAAGGTGCGCTTGTTGCATTAAGCTCGTTTGGCGGCACCCATATCATGTCTGCATGTATCTGGCATTGGTGGCATTTATGGACATATCGGATGCAATCTGTTTCCATATTCATCCAAAAGTATCCGGCCCCGAGTATCTTTTTGGCTAAGACAAAGTCGTTCATGTGTGGGACGCAAGTTTCGGCATGTATCTCCTCAAGCAATTTGGAAGCCTCTTTGGCGTCAACACACCTTAACAGTCCTAACTCAGGAGTTATTCTATACAGGATTCCTCCGCTTTGGAAGAAGTGATTGGACAACCTTCGGAGTATGCATTTCTGAGTATGGTTTGCATGCTTTGAGTATTATCCTTTTTCCAAGTACTCTTTGATGTCGTGGAACCAGGGATTTCCGTCTGTTTCTTCTTCAACATGAACACAATATGCCGGCTGATTATGGATCCTCACCAGAATGGGATCGATGAAATTCTTGTCTGGATGTTGTATCATTGATGACAAGGTGGACAATGCGTCTGCAAATTCATTCTGAATTCTAGGGACATGCCGGAATTCAATCTTCGCGAACCTTTTCTTCATTTCTTGTACATGAAGCTGATATGGTAGTATTTTGGTATTCTTGGTAGCTCGTTCTCCTTGTACCTGATGTATCATCATGTCTGAATCACATATCACCAGCAGTTCCTGAATATTCATGCCAACAGCCAGGTTGAGCCCCAATATGCAAGCTTCATATTCCACCATGTTCTTAGTGCATGGGAATATGAGTTTTTCAGACACCGGATAATGCTAACCAGTTTCTGATACCAAGAAGGCTTCGATATCGACTCCTTTGAAATTTATAGCCCCGTCAAAAAACATTCTCCAACCGTCATAGGCTTCAGCAATGTCCTCTCCTACGAATGATACCTCCTCATCAGAAAAATACATTTTTAGGGGTTCGTATTCTCCTCCTACAGGATTTTCAGCAAGATGATCTGCCAATGCTTGTCCTTTGACTTCTTTCCGAGTTACATAGATTATGTCTAATTCACTCAGCAAGATTTGCCATTTGGCCAGCTTCCCAATAGGCATGGGTTTCTGAAAGTTGTACTTCAGGGGATCCATCCTTGATATGAGATATGTAGTATAGGAACAGAAGTAGTGCCTTAGCTTCTGGGCTATCCAGGTTAGAGCGCAACAAGTGCGTTCTAGCAGAGAGTACCGTGCTTCATATGGAGTGAACTTCTTACTTAAGTAGTATATGTCCTGCTCCTTTCTTCCTGTCTCGTCATGTTGTCCCATAACACAACCAAAAGTTCCATCTAACACTACAAGGTAGAGTAGTAGTGGTCTAACAGGCTCTGGCAGGACTAAGACTGGTGGTGTGGACAGATATTCCTTGATTTTGTCAAAAGCCTTTTTGAAATCCTCGGTCCAACTAGTTGCGGCATCCTTCTTCAGCATTTTGAAAATCGGCTCACATATCACTATAGACTGTGCTATTAAATGAATGATGTAATTGACGTGTCCCAAGAAACTCATCACATCCTTCTTGTTCTTTGGTGGTGGTAATTCTTGGATGGCTTTAACCTTTAACGGGTCCAACTCTTTTCCTCGGCGACTGACGATGAATCCCAACAATTTTATGGCAGGAACCCCGAGTGCACACTTTGTGGGATTTAGCTTTAGATTGTACTTTCGCAGTCGGTCAAAGAATTTCCTCAAATCTGCTATGTGATATGTGGCCTTATTGGATTTGATGATGACGTCTTCAACATACACCTCTATTTCTTTATGTATCATATCATGGAAGATAGTTGTCATAACCCTCATGTAGGTGGCCCCAACATTCTTCAGACCGAACGACATCATTTTGTAGCAGTACACTCCCCATGGTGTAATGAAGACTATTTTCTCTGCGTCTTCTTCGTCCATCCAAATTTGATAGTAACCCGCGAAGCAATCTACAAAGGACTGGAGTTCATGCTTGGTGCAATTGTCGATCAAAATGTGTATATTTGGCAACGGGAAATCATCCTTGGGACTTGCTCTGTTTAAATCCCGATAATCAATACATACTCTAACTTTCCCATCTTTCTTTGGAATCCGTACAATGTTGGACAACCAGGTTGGGTACTCAACTACTATGAGGACCTTGGCTTTGATCTGCTTGGTAACTTCCTCCTTGATTTTCAGGCACATATTTGGCTTGAATTTCCTGAGTTTCTGCTTCACTGGCGGACACATTGGATTTGTAGGTAACGTGTGAGCTACCATGGATGTTCTCAACCCTGTCATATCGTCGTATGACCATGCAAAGATATCGTCATATTATTTCAGGAAACGAGTGTATTCTTCATTCTCTAATGATGACAAATGGATGCTTATGCGAGTTTCCTTGATGGTTTCGGAATCTCCCAAATTGACTATCTCGGTCTCGTCCAGGTTGGACTTGGGCTTGTTCTCAAAGTCCTACACTTCTCTGACAATTTCCTCAGGTATTACATCATCTTCTATTTCTTCAGAGTCACTTTCCTTTTGTTGCGTTGTCTCATTACATGTCACGGTCGCTGGTTCATCAAGATAAGAAATAGTAATGCTGTAGGGACAAAGATATGAAAGAAAATAGTAATAATAAAACATCAAGCCATTAAAATGTCAAACAAAGTGATTTCAAATAATGTTTTTTTTTCGAAACGGAACACAGAAAATATTATTTAAAATAAAATGCAAAAAGAAGAAATTGTTTCAAACGTAAATAATGTTATCAGCCTTGCTACCCCGGGACTCGTCGGGCCCTAGATGGTGTAGCGGTCCAGTTCTTGAGAAATGCTCCCTTCTCCACTGTTTGAATAGTAATGCCTTCTTCCTCCTCCTCCTCAACTATCACACAGTAATCGATATCATCATCTTCCAAACAACAAATTCCTCAACGCTGCCAAAGCTTCTTCTTCTTCGGATCCCCATATTATATCGGCCTGATGGAAGGTCTGATTCTGGTGCGGCACAGGTTTCTCAAGAGGGTAGTATGGACCATGCCATGGTGGCGACCAATTCCGATATTCTTGCCAAGTCTACTGATATCCTAGCCCAAACGTTGTACCATGGCATTTCAACTGTATTGGCTTGGAGATACCTTGAAGATTTTTACCAAGCCCCTTACCAGGTTCATATCCTCTCCATGCCAATATGCTTTCTATTTTGCTGCTCCACTACTTATCTTTCTCGATCGCATTAACACGCTAGATGCGATGGTAGGTTTCTCCACCTAACTTCCTTCTTTTCTCCACCACCGAAACAGTCTGACTGGTGTAAATGGGATTGCTTCCATCTCCATGGATGATCACTTGTTGATGGTTCCATTCAAGTTTTACAGTCTGGTGCAAGGTAGACGCGACAGCTCCAGCGACATGTATCCAAGGCCGTCCCAATAGCAGATTGTAAGAGGCGGATATGTCTAGCGCATGAAATTCAACATCAAACCAGGTAGGACCCATTTGCAAGCATAGATTAGTTTCTCCAACCGTGGATCTTTGTGACCCATCGAACGCCTTCACATTCATAGATCCTGCTTGTATTTCATGTAGGCCCTTGCCCAACCACTTCAGAGTTGTCAGCATACATATGTTGAGGTTGGACCCTCCGTCTATCAGAACTCTAGCGATGAACTTATCTTCACATTGTATTGTCATGTGCAGTGCCCTGTTGTGGCTCAATCCTTCGGGTGGCAACTCGTCTTCATGGAAGGTGATCTTATGGCTTTCCAGGACTTGTCCCACCATGTTGGCCATTTCTCCGCTAGTAATGTTGTTGGGAACATATGTTTCATTCAGTACCTTCATCAGAGCATTCTTGTGCGCCTCGAAATTTTGCAGCAGTGACAAGATTGGTATCTGGGCGGGAGTCTTATTCAGATGATCAACAACAGAAAACTCCCTTGCTTGTACTTTCCTCCAGAGGTCATCCGGACTAGTTTCAATGACGGGTTATTTGTGGAAGCTTGCTTACTTGTCTCTCCCAAATGCTCAGGTGTGTAAATTCTTCCAGTTCTGGTCATTCTTTGTGAAGCACCGGACTCTTCCATCTTTGCTTTCCCTTTTCTCCTGGATTCGGCAACATAATCCCAATGTACAATGTTGGATCTGAAAGGTGGTGTGGATGCCACAGTCACAGTGAAAGGTGTGGCCACTTCTACTTCAAACGGAGTGGGTGTAGCTGTAGGTGGTGTCACTTCTACTTTATAGGGAGCCGATGTGGCTACCTCAACTTCAACGGGCGGCTGTACCTGTACGACAATGGGCATGACTGTAGGCTTCTTAGGGTTATCACCTTCCCGAATAAGCCTGATTGATCCCTCGGGATCCCATTCTTCATCAGTTTCTATTACATTGACTCCTTCACCCCTATGATGTGGGAGAGGGTTGTTGCAGACATTGGGTGCGATTTCCTTTGCCTGTATGACCTTGGTATCAATCAGTGTTTGGATCTTGTCTTTCAAGGTGCGACATTCATCAATAGTATGTCCCTTCATGCCGGAATGGTACGCACATGTCTTGTTTGGGTTGACCCATTGAGATGAGTTTTCCATAGCCACGGCGGGAATATGGGTGAAATATCCAGAAACATTTAATCTTTCATACAACCGATCGATGGGCTCATCAATAGGGGTGTATTGTTTGGGTGGTTTGTGATCGAAATTGGGCCTCGGTTTTTGATAGTTTGGGAGAGCTGGAGGTGAATGATAATAAGATGGCTGGGTATTATAGGTGTGGTAGAAGGTAGCATGTTGAAGATATCTAGGAGGTGAAGGTTGGTATGTGGGTGGAGTTGTTTGGTATACAAATGGAGATTTTGGACCTTGGGCAACCACTACTATCCCCACTTCTTTCTTCTTTGATATGCCACCCGATTGTAGTGCTTTATTTGTGGCCTGTAACGCCTCAAAATTCGTTACCATTTCGCTTTTGATACCTTCTTCAATCCTTTCTCCAAGCTTGATGATATCGGAGAACTTGTGATTCTCGATGACCATTAACCTTTCGTAATACTACGGATCCTGAGCCTTGACAAAGAAATTGTTCATCTTCTCTTCATCTAATGCCGGTCTGACCTTCGCTGCTTCTGACCTCCACCGAGTAGCATACTCGCGAAAAGTCTCAGTGGGTTTTTTCTTTAGATTCTGGATATAAAAGACATTCTGTGCATTTTCTGTGTTGAATATGAACCTATTTCACGGTATTTCGACTTATGTACCAAGATAGAGCGTCTCCAGTAAGGCTTCTCATGAATAGTTTCATGCGAATCCTTTCGTCCTTTCCGACCCCTACGGGCTTATCACAGTAGGTTATGAAATGAACCTTTGGGTTACCCGTTCCATCAAATATTTTTAACTTAGGAGGTTTATAACCCTCCGGCAGTTCCATATCTAGTTGAATGCACAAATCCTCATAATTCAGACCTTTGATTCCTTTGCCTCCTTCAACACCCTAAACTCGGCTTATGAGTTTCTTGAGCTCCTATGCCATGTTCTTAATGAGCAGGTCCTTCTCGGCGGATTCTGGTGTATATGAGCTTTGTTGAGTGGAGTGGGGTAAGGTTTCCATGTATATGGGGTTGTTTTGGTGAATGCCGGGAGTTTGAGTGTAGCGGTGAGCATTGATTGCATTTTGAGGATCGGGGATAGGCTGTGGGGTGTTCTGAGGAGTGTGATAAGTGGTTTGCGGATATTGAGTTGGGAGATGCTGATGTTGAGGAGGGGTAGGTATGCGTAAATGATTTTGAGGAGGGGTTGTATATTGGTGGGGTGATGGAGGATTCTGCGGGCGTTGGTTGGATGTGTTCTGAGGAGGTACCGGGTTTTGGGTATTTGGTTGGATGATATCTAGGATGTTAAGTGTGAGGGAGGGGTTTTCCAAGTTGCGGACCTGCTCGAGCTCACCTTGCAGTTCAAGTATTTTCTGTTCAAGCTGCAAAACCAAATCATTTGGTGCTAGAGTACTTCAACCATCAGAAGTTTCCACATTCTCAACATGTGTGGTGTTGTCTTTTCTGGTGCCACTCATATCGTCCATCTTAGATTTCCATTTGCTTTTCAGTACACTTGGAGGAGGAGGAGGGCCTCTAGATCTGGTGTGGTAATATGATGATGCCAGTATGCACGAACTAACCTTGGGGAATGGGAATAATCAAAAAGAAAGAAAAACAAAAGGTAGCCAGGTCAGTGAGAATTCTGAGAAAAGGTATTTGCGGTATTTAAACATGTATTGCGTAAATGTAGATTCCCGTCCTAATTTGGGAGCCTCGTTGTGCCCAAGGTAGGCCTAGAGACAAGTAGATTTGGAGAAATTTAATTCCAATAATTGCCTCATTTCATTAACGTAATAAATAAGACGAATCTAAAACGGCAATAAATAAAATAAGTCACTAATGGCACTTGGCCTTATTACATTCGAGAAGCAATTTTAAGACAAAAACCTATTCTACTTGGTCCCAGAAGGATCTTCTCTAGGCTTGACTCTCTTGGCTCCATCGATCAAGTTCCCCAAGTTGCGCATGTCCAGCAGCAGGTAAGCCCTAGCTAGATGTCCTCCTTCGCTACCCTCAGCATTCTGGCAATTTATGACTTTTTTCCTCATCTTCCCTTCTAGCTCCATCAGACCCTGCTCCAGATATTCCAGCCTTTCATTCGATCTAGTAGCCATTTCTCTCCATTCATTAATTAATTCCATATCAGTATAGTGTGGTTCCAGATGCTCAGCCTGGGACTCGTGAACTCTTTTGCGCAGTCTGTTATATTTCACCTGTGCTTCAGCAACTTCATCTATGACTCTATTTTCTCGACCGACCCTTGGCTCGACTATTCCTGCAATGCTATCTTCCAACCATGATGGGTAAAAGTACACATGCCCTGCATGATATCTATCTGGCTCGATGGTGTCCCTTTCCAAGATAACCTTCAAGTGCCACATATGTTGAGCTTTACATTTATATGGGATGTCATCATCTTGAAAATCTGCGCCGTAGTGATCATCTTGGAGACCCAGGGTATGATTTGTTTTCTACCAACTTGTCTCATGACCCTGATAGGAACATAAGGGTGTATGCCCCTTACCCCGATCAATACTAAGTGAGGAACATCCCTAGATATGAAGATGAACTCAATGGGTGGGGAAGCATTCTAACATCTAGTGAACCTGATCCTCAGTCAAATTTTCGAAAAACTGCACCCATTCTGTAGCATTCTCCGGTTGAGAAAACATGTCTAGGATAAAGGTCATTCTATTAGGGTGATGAAAAGCTATGTGATAATTCCACGGTCTTCGTGGAAATTCTTGATGGTATTGACCTCTCTGAAGATGTTCTAGAAACCAAATCTGTAGTAGCAGATTACAACCTTCGAAGTGTTTGAACCCATTCTGGCAGCAATCCAATGCCCGATATATGTCTGCTATAATCATAGGGACAATAGTATATGTTTGTCCCTCGATTCCCTCCATTAAGGCTTTGGTTACCATGGCCAGTCTGGTGAATCTTGTCCATTTTGCTTGGAAACACTATCATACCCAGAATCAGACGATGAACATGAAAATCATGCGATGAATCCAACCTAGATGGAGAACTCGTCATGAAAGATGCGATAAGATTTGATGTGACTATATCGTTCATAAAGGAAGTCGAAAGGTATGTAGGACTTCTTCAGGAACACCAAGTCATCATTCTTTCTTAAACCAATCATTTCCAGAAACCCCTTTGGAGTGCGATTTTCTGGCACCAATAAACCGGGACTGTCCTAAGGTAGTCCAGCAAACCCCCATATTTCCTCCAAAAGAGGGGTCATTTCTATGTTGCCAAAACGGAATACGACTCTTTCTCCGTCCCAGAACATAGTGGCAACTTCGATCAACATGTTGTTTGGTTGGATATCTAATAAGGAAGGTATGTTTCCCAAGACCTTTTTCACATGATTTTTGTCACTTGACGGAAGGTCTTCCCACCAATCTAACAATAATGTTGGTATGTTTCGGACCATGCCGAACCTGGGGACTTCGTGCCTCATTTTCTGCAAAACAAATAAGGCTAGACCCTTTCCCCCTCGGATTCGACTATTTATACATTAACAATTAGCATATTGGCATTTATTTCTCCAAATTAATGCACATATCGTGGTTGCGTCCGTTGGGATTATGGAAACCCCGGTGGACTTTGGACAAGGCTTTCCTTAAAGGGTAATTATGTGGACAACATATTAACCCAGGCTAGGTTTGACCATGATGCATCTACAGTTATAATCAGATGTTGAGCATGATTTATCAAAAATAAGCCTTTCCAAATTGAGAGGGAAAGGCACGGAACCGTCGACTGCACCACTGATCGACTAGTTTTACCGCAAATAAGCCTTTCCAAATTCAAAAGGGTGATATAGGAAAAGCGCAGACACTCATCAAGTGTTGCTATGGTATTAATTACGCACAAGTGGAATATGATGTTGAGCTTGATTTATGCAACAGAATATAACATGTTGTCAAGTATTTGCACGATGAAAAATGATAAATGCAGTATTTAATAATTGTAAATGCGTTAAGAAAAACAATGAGGCAAGTCAGTTTCCATAGTCTAAGAAAAGTAATAAAACAGGGAAGAGAAATCATAAAGATAGGCAAATAAATTCACATAAAGTGGGAAGGGGAAGGGGTATGCAAGTATTAGAAGAATAATAATGACATGCTTAAATACTAATCTACAAAACAAGGTTCGTTATGGTAAGAGCCTAAAAATCCTCAGCAGAGTCGCCATGCTGTCGCGCCCCCTTTTTCTCGTGAAATTGGGTTTCGACATTTTTGGGACAACTCCTTTTGAGAGGGTAAGGAATCGGAATTGAGAGAGTCTCCACCTAACGGATTAAGGTGCGTTAGGGAACCTAGAGAAAATAACTTGTATAACCAGTTTACATCACTAGAGATCGGGTAAGGGCTCAAATTACCTTGAGAGAAAGGTGTTAGGAACCCCTCGAGGTCCACAACGGTGGGTCCCGACCAAACTTAAATTAAGCGAATTAGTCTAAAGGTAAGAAAATAATTTGGACAAATAAAATACTCAATTAATTTTTAAACAGGAATATGGGGGGTTCCTAAGTTTTTTAGCCTATAGGATCACCCTGTGCAATACTTTGTAACTCCATCAAGTCAGAGTGTTACTCAAGGCATTAGCACACGGACTATCATCTCCTTAGCACCCGATTACTATATCTAAGTTGTTACTGAAGCGTTCTAGTTGATTCTAGCGCGTCCCCTATGCATGCACTACCCGTCCCTTACCTATGGCCATGGAGGTATTAGGACCTCTATTTGGGATAATTCTAGACCAACCTATGATGTTTAAAAATGCAAAATCTTGGAGACAAGCAGAAACAGATAGAACTTTCAAATAAAAGCAAGTATGGGCTCATATTGACCTCCACATATCAAAACAACAAAGGCACACAATTGATTTTTAAAGCTCCTATAGGCAGTATATCTATGCGAGAAGACAAATGCAGAGGAAGTTTTATTAAGGCGAGTGTTAAGACATGTTGTTTGCCTACTGTTTTTGTTCAGTGTAACCTGGGCACTTCATGCATCAAAATTATAAACCCAGAATTAAATCCTACAGGTAAATTTCCTAAGTGATTGACAGTAGCGATTGAATTCAGAATTGATCAACAGAATTCTAGAGGCATGATTTCTACGAGCTTGTTGATCACATACCTATAGGCATGATTCTAAGTGTAGCACTGTTTTTAACTTACAGAGATAGGTTTTATTCCCTTTTTAATCCTATAGGCATGCTTTCTAATTACTGAATTGATTTAAATTCTATAAGCAGGATTTCTAGGTTTGTAACTGATTTTTTATTCCTATAGGCATGGTATCTATTACTGGATTGATTTAAATCCTATAGGCATGATTTCTAGGTGTGAACTGATTTTTATTACCCTATAGGCATGATATCTATTAGTCGTGTATGGGCAAAAATTATGCAAATTTCCAGAAAAATGATTAATTCAAACATCAAGGTCATATAGGCATGATTACTGTCATGGGCGGCTTTCCATCCATGCCCCATGACCCCTTGGACGCGCCCCGTGGCGTCCTAGCAAGCCTCCTAACGCCTAGCGCCACGGACGGCCCCGTGGTCTTGGCCGCTCCAAGTGACAAGCGCGCAGGTGCCTCTGTCGCCCCACCAATTTCCCTCGCTAGCGCCCAGCCGCAAGCAGCTGCCAACAGCGCCGCGCGCACAGACAATGCCGCGCGCGCAGATCATGATGCCGAAGACAAAGTTGCTGCCAACGGACCTGTTTCTACCTTTGTAGAAAACTAAGTCCTTTTCTTTGTAATCATAGACTAGCTTTATTCCATGTACTTCCATTATGTTTCTCTAGCCTAGTTTAGTCTACTCATGTAACTAGGGTTTATTTTTTTTAAGCATTATTAGGGGGTATATAGCATTCAAAACTTTCAAGCAAGCAAATCCCTGTACTGGTGTCTCTACCCCTCGACACCGCATTTCCTTCCTTTTGTAATAGCTTTCATTATTGCAATCCAGCTTTCATCATTTCAAACATTATTACTGTTCTCTCAATTGTTGGCATTGGTTTTCCCACACGGCACTGACGATCTAGTCTAGCGTGTGGCGGGGACCTCATTTGGCGGACAGCAACCACCCTGACATTGGTTGCTTAGCCTTACGTCGCCCTTCCAAAGCATCTCAGGAAGGCGCCGCGTAACAGTTGGTATCAGAGCCTAGGCTCGACATCGGACGAGGGAACGCATTGGCATCAACACCATTTCTGACCATGGTGAATCAAGGGGACCGTATTGCGGCCCTTGAGGAGACGGTTGACGTACTACGACCCATTGTAGATACGGTGCCGGAACTGAGAACCAACCTACTGGAAAGGTTGGACGACCTGGACCGCAGGATGGCCCAGGCCGAAATTGACATCGGAAACATGAGCCGCGACTCTGAAGGAGACCGGCAAACGGCAGCTACTGAGGCAGCCGAAATTTTTGATAAATTTGAGGGCCTCCAACAGGAGCGCGCCGAGAATTTAGCCGACAGGGCACAAGACGCAGACAGGATGACTGCCATGCAGCAATCTATCGACATCTTGACAAACCAGCTCAACGTTGTCAATGCTGCTCTACAGGTCTTACTTCGAGGCAGTGGAAATCAAATCGGGGGCGCTGTGAACCTCGCTCCCTTGGCACAGAAGCTGAAAATTCCTGAGCCAAAGTCATATAGTGGGGCTAGGAATGCCAAAGAAGTGGAAAATTTCATTTTCGACATCGAGCAGTATTTCGATGCCGTGGGAGGCCTAGAAGAAGCTAAGAAGGTAGCAACTGCTACCATGTATCTTCAAGGTGATGCTAAGCTCTGGTGGCGAGTGAAATACGAAGCCATCCAGGCCGGCAAAGATGCTCTGGAGATATGGGCGGAGCTGAAGGCTGCCATACGCCTACAGTTCTTTCCGGAGAATGTTGAGTACAATGCAAGGAGGAAACTACGGGAGCTCCGCCAGACCAAATCAGTGCGGGACTACGTGCGGGAATTCTCTGCACTCATGCTAAACATTCGCGACATGGGGGACAAGGACAAACTCTTCACTTTCCTGGAAGGGTTGAAACCTTATGCCCGCATGGAGCTACAAAGACAGGGGGTGGACAACCTTCCCAAGGCAATCCAAGTAGCAGAATGCCTTGGGGACTACCAGATGGAGACTCGGAAGGATAGGCCGCAGGCGCCCGTCCGAACGGGTTACAAAGGAGGCCAACCTACCAATGGTGGCCCCAGCAGAAGTGGGGGAGACCGGAGCACAGGCAAAGTTAAGGCTCCCTCCTCAGGCAGCAACAGTGCTGCATCAAACAACAATGACCGGGGAAGAAAGCCACCCTCAGGGTGCCCGCATTGCGGCGGGCCTCATTGGAATAATGAGTGCCCACATGCGCAGATGAATGCCCATCAAGCTTGTGATGATGGGACAGATGACGAAACAGATGAGGATGAACAGACCGAAGCAGTCGGTGCGTTCAACGCCATTGTGGGTTCTGTTTCCCAGGTATTCGCGGGAACCAATGCTGGTATCCGCAAGAAGAAGAATCCCCGACCAGTCGCCAAGAAGGGGGCCAAGAAGACGAATAAAAGGACTTCTCCTAACCAAGCGAGGACCTTGATGTTCGTTGAACTGAGGGTAAACGGCAAACCCATTCGGGCGATGATAGATACAGGTGCTACTCACAACTACCTGGCTTCAACTCAGGTGGAGCGTCTTGGGTTAGTTGTGGGAAAGGGCCGGGGTCATGTTAAGGCTATTAACTCACCCCCTAAGCCAGTGGGGGGAATAGCCAAAGAAGTATCGGTGAAGATGGGGCCTTATGAAGGAAAGTTCACCTTGCAAGTGGTAATCATAGACGATTTCGAGCTGATAGTGGGACTGGAATTCTTGAGGCAGACCAACACCATGCCCGTACCATATGCGGACATGCTTCTGATGATGGGAGTAAACGGGGCCACACCCTGTACTATCCCGTGCATATCCATGAAGATGGCCGCTGAGAACATCTCGGCCTTGCAGTTGAAAAAGGGAGTCAAGAGACATGAGCCTATATTTTTGGATACCCTATGCATTGAAGAGGTAGAACGCTCATCGGGTCCACTTCCTACACCCGTAAAGGAGCTACTACTGGAATTCGAAGATGTCATGCCACAGGAAATGCCAAAGCGACTTCCGCCTAGGCGCACAGTGGACCATGAGATTGAGCTGGTGTCGGGTGCGAAGCCACCTGCCCGGGCACCTTATAGAATGTCACAACCCGAACTCACCGAGCTTCGGAGACAATTGACGGAAATGCTAGACACAGGGATCATTGTACCCTCCAAGTCCCCACATGGGTCCCCTGTGCTTTTCCAGAAGAAACATGATGGTAGTCTACGCCTCTGCGTGGATTATCGGGCATTGAACAAAATTACTGTGAAGAACAAGTACCCTATACCACTCATGGCAGACTTGTTCGATAGATTGGGGAGTGCTACAGTATTT
>MDKH01182681.1:0-34481 GCA_005239495.1 Nicotiana undulata
TTGGTTGCTTAGCCTTACGTCGCCCTTCCAAAGCATCTCAGGAAGGCGCCGCGTAACAGTTCGCATGCAATAAAAAGCACTAAATCCGTGCGCTTGTTCACGTGCAGAAATCTGTGATGCCCGAGAAATCCTCTTTTCTTTGTTATTGTGTACAATAGCAAGTAAGTACTGGTAGTAGAGGAGATCCCAACACCTTTTGTGAAATCTGTCAATATTCGTTTAAGTACATTTGCTGCTTTTGATATAAGACCCTCAATCCCTTTCTTCCAAAATTGGAAAGAGGTTGGCGGGCATGCAGTTTTTGTGAGTGTGTGTGGTTGGTGGACATGTTATTGTGTTATGTATTCAACCTTTCAGTACCTGGACCATATGAATAGAGAAGGACTTTAATAATCTTTATATTTTTTTGTCTACCACCCTGTGTCTGGTATCCGTATTGGAGCCCGATAATATTCGGATTCACGCCACGTACGACGTGGCCTCATTCGGGGGTAAGGACTCCCTATTAAGGATTTTTTCATAACCAGAGCTCGAACCCGAGACCTCTGGTTAAGGAAAGTGCAGTCCCATCCACTGCACCACTTCCTTTGGTGTTAATAATTTTTATATTTGTCATAACTACTGCTCCCCTCGTTCTAATTTATGTGAACCTATTTAGCTGTGCACAAAATTTAAGAAAGAAATGAAAACTTTTAAAGTTTGTGGTCCTAAACAAGCCGTAACATTTGTGTGGGTATAAAAGTTCTTATTAAGGATGAAATTCGAAGTTTAAGTTAAATTATTTTTAAATTTTAAGCGGGGTCATTCTTCTGGAACAGACAAAAAAAACAAACTTACATAAATTGGAACAGATGAAGTGTATAAAAATTTATTAAATGGCAGTCGGTGCACTAAGCTCTCGCTATACGCATGATCCGTAAAATGTAGGATTACAAGGGTTTATCGTACACAGCCTTAACCTGCATTTTTCTGCGAGAGGCTATACAAATATTTATTACCAAGATTAAATGCTAATAGAATAAAGCCTTACTTCACAGTCCTTTTTTTGGGGTACTAATAGGGACTAATTGTATATTACCACAAAGACCACTCCATACAACTTCATCCCACTGGAAGTTAAGGTATTCAAGCTTATCCTAATTATTGCAATTATTAGCCGAAATGGTTTAACAAAAGTTTCTCCTATTCTATCTACTAAAACGGTGGAACTAAAACTTACCGCAAGATAAAGCGTTTTTTTCACCCTTGATAGATGCTTTTCTCTGAGTACTTCCTCACATAAGTACTAAGTCTGGTGATTTCTTGGTCACGAGGGGAATGTGAAAGTAGACTTACGGGCTGCTATCACGGTTCAAGAGATAAGTATCGATTTTATGTCTGATTATAATTGTAATTATGTATTATCTATATTATATGGAAGTATTCCTAACTATTCCATCAACATCACCCAGAAATTAAACCTGTAGGAGTTATCACAAGTAGAAGGACAAAATATATATATATTTTTGTAATGGACAGATAACTGCAAGTACAAAGTTAATTATTTTGTTACGGTTTTTTAGCGCAACCTTGGAGGTATTTGGTCAATTTGGTCGCTCTCAAATAGCACGAATCCATTTTGAGGTCCACATTGAGTTCTTTGGCAATGGTTAGCATTTTGGTTCAAAAAGAAACGTGTAAAACATCTGATCTAGACTATCGCTAATACTCCACTATTTAGAGTAGAAAGTTTTATTCAGTATAGACCAATAAGAGAAAGTTAAGAACATGGAAAAAGAAGGTATTCACGTTGTAATGGTGCCATGGTTAGCATTTGGTCATCTACAGCCATTTTTCCAACTCTCCATAGCCTTAGCCAAAGAAAAAGTTCATGTCTCTTTCCTTTCCACTCCCAGAAACATTAAGAGACTCCCTAAACTTCCTCCTAACTTAGCACCACTAGTAAATCTAGTAGAATTTCCACTACCATCACTTGATGATAAGAGTCTTCTTCCCAAAGATGCTGAGGCAACTTTGGACATTCCTTCTGATAAAGTTCAGTACTTAACATTAGCTTACGATCTCCTTCAGCAGCCCATCAAACACTTCATTACACGTGAAAAACCCGATTGGATTATCGTGGATTTTAGCCCTTACTGGATAGCTGAGATTGCTCGAGATCTTGATATTCCCATGCTTCAATTTAGTATGTTCACTGCAGCTACTCTACTCTTTTTCGGGCAGCTTGATCACGAGGGTCAAGAGGAACCAAAGCCATTGCATGAACTTCTCCTATCACCACCACCATGTGGTGATTTCAAATCAACGGTTGCTTATAAAAAATACGAAGTCGCGGAACTATTTGCTGCGATTGCTGCAGAGAATGCTTCGGGCAAATCATCTATGGAACGTGAAGCTATAATGGGAAAGGCAAGTAGAGCTATGGCTCTACGTACATGTACTGAATTTGAAAAAGAATACTTGGTCAATCCTAGAAACTATAAAAAGCCGCTGATTCCTATTGGGTTGCTACTACCAGAAGAATTACCGGTGGGTGAAAAAGAACTAGCTCTTCCACAATGGTAGAAGATCTCCAAATGGCTCGACGAACAAATGCCAAGATCGGTTGTGTTTGTGGGATTTGGCAGTGAATGTAGATTTACCAAGAATCAAGTATATGAAATAGCAAATGGGCTAGAACTCTCAGAACTGCCGTTTTTCTGGATACTACAGAAGCCAAGTTGGGCTTTGAACGACATTGATGCTTTGCCATCAGGTTTTGGTGCCGCAATAAAGGGGAGAGGGTTGGTGCACATTGGCTGGGCACCACAGAAGGAAATTCTTGCACATCCATCCATTGGAGGATCCCTATTTCATGCAGGATGGGGATCAGCTATTGAAACATTACGGTATGGTCATGTTCTTGTGGTATTGCCTTTTGTTTTTGACCAGGGATTGAATGCAAGATTGTTAGTAGAAAAAGGTGTGGCAATTGAAGTGAAGAGGAACGAAGAAGATGGTTCGTTTAGTGGAAACGACATAGCAATATCATTAAGAGAAGCGATGGTTTTAGAGGAAGGAGAAGAGCTTAGAGCTCGAGCAAGAAAAGCTGCTGCCATTTTTGGAGACCGAAAACTTCAAGACTCCTACGTCAGAAACTTTGTTGAGTACTTGAAAAGTAATGGTAAGATGAATGTCTAGTCATCAATCAGAAAATTAGAAATGAATTATATGTCTGCTCAATGTATGTCAATCTAATATTGAAACATTTCCTGCTTTGTACGGTTGAAATAATTCTGTAGCACTTGATTGCCTTGTTTGGGATATGAGTGACTTCAGTTTTACATGAGTGATATATCTTTTGTGGTCATTGTTGAAGTCTTAATGGTTGAATGACTTCAATTTTACATGCGATAACCATCCATTTACTACAAGAAACCCCAGTTTTAAAAGCTTAAAAGCCATCATCAAGCCCACGACTCAGCAGTTGAATTCCAAATTAGTAGCTCAAAAATTCAGGATACTTAGTCCTGAAGTTTGGATTAATTAATTAATTAATCTTTAATAAATTATAAATTGTGTATATATTTTATTAAGCAACTACTTAAAAGCGGCTAGTGGTGTGATTCGCCCGTGAGCATCGGGAAGTGTTCGAGCCCAAAATATAGAACTTGTAGAATCAAAAAGATATTATGAGAGAAAAACATAAGAAGTTTTTAAAAATATTTGCAAATTTATTATATACACATTGCTCTGAAAGCTTAGATTGCATTTTTTTTCTTTGTTAAAAATTTGAAAAATATAATACAATCAAATCAAACAAAATGAAAAAAACTTTTTATCAACTTTCAGTCTGAGTTGAACACCCAAACAAAGGATAGCTTATGCACCACTTTTTCAAGAAAGGAAGAGTACAATATTTTTGGATCCTTTTGTATTAGGTGGAAACTGTAAAACCTTATAAAACAAACTTTAACTCCAAGAATTTGTATATAAAATTTCACGTTTATGTGAATTTTGACGTACTCATTTGTTTATTTTACATCTTGCTGATCACGTACTTGTGTTATATTGCCGGTTACATTAATTGTTAGAGCTAAGCTACAAAATTTAATTTATAATGTACAATATAGCGTATACCAAGATTTCCTATGTATAAATCATAAGTAGTTGTAGTAATTTTTCAGTAAGTTCTAGCAATATATTTGTGCATACGGTCAAGATCGGAGAGCCCGATTTTGAGGCTACGGTAGCATTTCGCGCCCGACCTCGAGAAGTTCGGAGCAGTGTTCGAAGCTTTACTATGAGGGAGCATATCGAAGGTTCCTTGTGCTCGACCTCGGGGCAGCACAAATCGATGACCATCATGGAAAGGCGGAAAATTCCCAAAGACACATGGTTAGAGCTGACCAAGCCTGCAAGAATAGTACAAATCCGTACTAAGACATTAAATAGTTGTACCATTTGTGTTTCTTTTGTAATAATTATATACATGTACTATGTTGAGATTCCTCCCTCCTATATAAAGGGGACCCTTGTTATTTTGTAAGACACACGAATATTCAATACAACAAGAACATTCTCTGTTTTCTAGTCTAAACGTGCTCAAACATTGTTCCACGGGTTTATTGCTTACCATTTATCGTGTTCATTAATTGTTCTTCATTTATTTCTCATTATTTACCATTAAAGGCTATCCCCGAGGCCCTCAGTATCGTTATTCCTTCATCGATCGCCACTCACTTAGCATTACAACCGACCTCGAGGCCCTGTTCCACCAAGCTCGAGGCCTGGCCTAGTAAAAGCTCGGTTTGCATATAACCACTTCCATTTACTCTTATCTTACTTTTCTCACTCACACTTAGAATCTACCACCTAACAACTAGTGCTAAAATAAATCACATATTTTTAGAACCAAAAAACCAAATAATTGTCATTACCATTTTCAAGGTAAACAATTCGGCGCCCATCGTGGGACTAAAAATAATAGTGATTGTTTTAGTGCTGGTTTACTGAAAACACAAGTTATTCTTCACACTTTTTCTTGTCCAATGATCTTTGATTTCAGGTCACAAAATGTCTAACTCAGTAAACACACACGAAAACAACGGTCCTGAGGGTCATGGAGAGAACGGTGCAGTTTCTTCAGGAACCGGTGTACCACTGCAAAACCCTAGGGTGGCACCAGCACAAACCCCCGTCGATATGGGTTCACGCAACGCTCAACATATCGATGTAAGCTCCCATACAGACGGAAGTGTACGCGAAGTAGACCAACATGAAGTGTAGGAGACTCCAGCTCGGGAAGAGAGAGAAGTTAGCCTTCATGTAATTTTTTAGATGTTACAGGCACAACAAGTGGATATTGCTCAGCTGCAAAGTCAACAAAAAATTTCAAGCACAACGGCACCGGAAACGCCTCCTCGAGTAGAATAGGCACCGGAGAGAGCGAGCAACAATGGGTCGGCAGGTGACCTCGCTATGAATCGGGAGAAAAGAAGATAGATGCTAACGATAAAAAGGTAGAGACCTACAATTCGAGGGTCGACCAAATTAGGGGTGTGCATTCGATTTATCGATTCGATTCTGACCCTTATCGATAATTACTTATCGATTATCGATTTGTATATATGATTATCGTTATCGTTTCAATAAGGTTTCGATTTTTTCGATTTCGATTTATCGATTTTTGGGGCTTATCGATTCGGTTATCGATTACACCAATAAGAAAATTTGCCCCCCGGTAATGATTGATATGGTAATAGTTTTTGACCTTTTTCAACTGTATAAGGATTCTTTGGACATTTATCGACATGACTATTCATTTGTGTCGTACTTTTTCTTTTTGTCACAAAATATTCTTGTCCACAAAATCTACATACATATTTATTATTTCCTTTAGCATCAACTTTTTCTTCAAAAAAATCCCATGCTGGAGATCGTTTTTTCCTTTGTTTTGTAACTGTCGACTGAGTAGTTGCAGCAGTAGATTCGGAACCTCTACTTTCATCAACCACTTTATCAATTTTATCATTTTCAACCATGTGAAGTGAATGAAGAATGTAACCTACAGTCTTAAACGAGTTGAATGAACCAAAGCAAGACGAAGTCATCACTCCTCGCTCTTGAATCTACATATCAAAATAAAAAGTTGCAATTAGGAATAATCTATTGATTCCATGAAAGGAAACTAAAGCGTAAGCCTTGGAGTAAAACGAAAAGGAGTGTAAAGCAAAACAAATAACAGCAATTTGCAAATCATAGTGATAAGAATGACATCTGAATGCTTTATCAAAATAAAAGAAGTGAAACAGTCATCACCGCATGCTTCTGCTTCCCCAAACATGTGGATGAGTGGATCACACAATCTAATACCAAAATATAATTCGAAAAGACATGAGTCTCTAAATAGCACAAAACATGCAATACTGACAGTGATTTCTAAAACAAAGCCGCTCATTTAAGGAATTTCAAACTGTTCCCCACCATTAAATTGAAAACATTTAACTAGGAGATGTCTAATCAATAGTTACCCATTAGAAGAAAGCTACAATGGGCTAAAATATACCAAAGCAAAACTGTCTTGATCAGGTCTATTTTTCATTTAAACCAAAGCAATACATTGTCATCTTCATTTTTTAGAACTTGGATTTTACAACAAAAAAAACCGCAGCGCAGTCATTAAGCAAAGTAAGAGAAAAAGAAACAAAAGTTCAAAATACACATAAATAGAAGATGTACCTCAACGACTCAGCAAGGAAGCAGAACTGCAGAAGCGGCTCACCGCTCGCCGGTGCCTGAACTGAAGCAGAAGTCATCGGCGTGAAGCGGAAGGAGCGAGTAAGGGCAGAAGCGGCGTGAATTTTGTCTTCTTCGTGACTCGTGAAGACTGAAGAGGAGTGTAGGGGCAGAAGCGGCGTCGGCGACTGGGTTGGGTAGGAAGTCGGCATC
The DNA here is from genome assembly GCA_005239495.1 of Nicotiana undulata. Lineage (NCBI taxonomy): Eukaryota > Viridiplantae > Streptophyta > Magnoliopsida > Solanales > Solanaceae > Nicotiana > Nicotiana undulata. The sequence goes on from MDKH01182681.1 coordinate 6,931, forward strand.
GGCATGAAGTCGTGAACTGGGAAGACTGAAGAGGAAAGGAAAACTGGAAAAGAAAATAATAGGGTAGGCGTCGGTAGGGGAGGGAAATTAGGAAATAATAAGGGTAGGGGAAATTAGGAAATAATAAGTTAGGGTAAAGGAAGGGTATATAGAATAAGGGTATAGTCGTCATTTTAGTATATCTTATCGATTTATCGATAACTCGATAAGCGTAGTGGACAAAATCAAAATCGAAACCGATAACTCGATAAAAAAAATTTCAGAATCGAAATCGATATCGATAACAAATAATCGATTCGATTTATCGATAAACTGATTCGAATGCATACCCCTAGACCAGATCCCGGGCGCACCCCCGATTCTGAAGGGTGTAGATTCAAAGAAGTTCGTGCAGAAACCATTCCCATCAAGTACGGATCCAAAGCCCGTTCCGAAGAAGTTCAGGATGCTCGATATTCCGAAGTACAATGGGACCACGGGACCTCAGACCCCAATGAGCACATTACTGCTTACACTTGTGTTGTAAAAGGAAATGACCTAAAGAATGACGAGATTGAATCTGTCTTGTTGAAATTTTTTGGAGAAACTCTGTCGAAAGGGGCCATGATGTGGTATCATAACCTGCCCCCGAACTCAATGGATTCGTTTTCCATGTTGGCAGAGTCTTTTGTAAAGGCACAGGTCGGTGCCATCAAGGTCGCTACGAGGAAATCTGACGTCTTCAAAATCAAACAAAGGGAGAACGAGATGCTCAAAGAATTTGTATCTCGCTTTCAGATGGAGCGAATGGAATTACCACGGGTCTCCGACGACTGGGCAGTGCAGGACTTCACTCAGGGATTATATGAACGAAGCTCGATAGCTTCGAAACAGCTGAAGCAGAACTTGGTCGAGTACTCCGCCGTAACTTGGGTGGATGTACACAACAGGTATCATTCGAAGATCAGGGTCGAGGATGACCAATTGGGAGTCCCCTCGGGCTCGTTGTACCCTAGCAGGCTCTTAGCAAAAGAATCAAGGTTTCCAGAAAGGGAACCAAGGCCAAGCAAGGAAAGGTATCAACCATACGTCGAAGATCGAAGAAACGCCAAGAGGCATAATATACCTCAAAATGATCGAAAGAGATCGAGGTCAAGGTTCCCGGGGACTCATAAATAAAGCCTTGTTCAATAGGCACACTGGGCCAACAGAGGCCCCCCGATTATCTGAGTACAACTTCAACATCGATGTTACGGATATCGTGTCGGCCATAGGTAGGATTAAAGATACCAGATGGCTAAAACCCATACTATCATATCCTTCACAAAGGAACCCCAACTTGGTATGCAAATATCATGGAACTCACGGTCATAGGACCGAAGACTGCAGACAACATTGGGAAGAAGTGGCCCAATTAATCAACGAAGGGCACCTCCGAGAATTCCTTAGCGAACGAGATAAAAACCAATTTCTGGAAAGAGAGGTGAACAAGAATAACGAACCAGAAGAACCACAACACGTCATTCACATGATCGTCGGAGGAGCCGACGTCCCACATAGACCCGGTTTCAAGGGAACAAAAGTATCCATCACCAGGGAAGATTGAACTCGGAGCTACATACCAGAAGATTCTATTTCATTCAGCAAAGAGGACATCGATACCTTATCTCAACCTCATAACGACACACTGGTAATTTCTTTTCTTTTAAATAAATTCCAAATTAAACGTGTGCTCATTGATCCAGGTAGCTCGGCCAACATAATCAGGTCGAAGGTGGTCCAGCAACTCGGACTGCTTGACCAGATCATGCCCGCCTCTCGAGTCCTCAATGGATTCAACATGGCGAGCGAGACAATGAAAGGGGAGATCACCCTCCTGGTCAACTGGCCGGCACAATCCAAGATACCAAGTTTCATGTCATCGAAGGTGACATGAGATACAATGTTTTACTTGGAAGACCGTGGATACATAGTTTGAGGGCAGTACCATCACTCCTCCAAAATGTCCTTCATAAGGTGATGCGTGACAAGCCTGCAAAACAAAAATTGTTCTATCTCGGGGATGCATCTCCGGATCATGTTATCAATGCAGATTCTAAACAAATGAGGTTCATCCCAATAGTAATTGCGGCAGTCACGATAAAATCATTTCTTTTGAACAAAGGAGAGTTCATAGGGCTCAATGTCGCTGGCTAGGTAGTTTGCAATATCTGCACACTATGGCACATCTTCCACACTTATGGCTAACAACTTCTCATCTGGAAAGGTTTCCAGAATATCCTCCGACTCAATCACATTTTCAGCACCTTCAAGGCGTCACAAATGGTCAGCGACTTGGTTCACCGTGCCCTTGCGGTCATGAATCTCCAAGTCAAACTCTTGAAGAAGAAGCACCCTCGTATCTCCGTGCCCTCCTGATACGAGGACTAACCCTGACGAGTCGGCTGCCCACGATAATAACTCTGCAGAGGAGGTGCTCTAATAGGAGCTGAAAGAGCACTGTAGACTGGCTGAGCAAAAGGAGGTATATAAGAACCACGACCCCCGGAATTACCACGTGAAACCTGTAGCGCTGAATGGAAGGGCCTGGATGAATGACCTCTGCTAAATGAAGTCCCGCCTCAAGGTGAGGCGCAACTGAAAACATCAGAATGACGAGGTCTCTTATCTGACCCCTGACCTCCCATCCCAAGAACTGACTCAACCCTCCTAGCTATATTAGTTGCGTCCTGAAGAGAAATCTCGGACCCTGTCTCCTTGGCCATCTGCAACCTGATGGGCTGAGCAAGGCCATCAATAAACCGTCTGACCCTCTCCCTCTCTGTGGGTAATATAAGAGTAGCATGTCTAGCCAGATCCACAAAACGAGTCTCGTACTGAGTCACAGTAATGTTACCTTGCTATAGTCGCTCAAACTGACGACGCTTATGCTCTCGGGTAGTGACCGGTAAGAAATTCTCCAAAATAGATGAGAGAACTGATCCCAAGTCAAAGAAGGTGATCCAGCTGGCTTAGTCAACAAATAATCGTTCCACCATTGCTTGGCGGAACCAGTCATCTGAAAAGCTGCAAAGTCGACCCCATTGTTCTTTAAAATGTCCTTATTACTCAACACTTCATGACATCTACCCAGATATTCCTGTGGATCCTCCGAAGTAGCACCACTGAAGTGGACGGAAAATAGCTTGATGAACTTGTCAAGTCTCCATAAAGCATCTGATGACATGGCTGCCCCATTAGAGGGCGGCACTGTTGTAACCGACTGAATTACCCCAATGGTATTGACTACTGGAGTCTCAACTTGAGGATTAGTATGAACTGGGGTATGAGTAGTAGGAGTCGGGACTCCTCCTCCAGCCTGAGATACGGCTGATGCAGCATGAAAGGTACTAGTCTGGGCCAAACTCTCCATAAGGCCCACTAAACGGACCAAAGCATCCTGAAGAACTGGGGTAGCAATAAACCCCTCGGGAATCTGAGCTGGCCTGGCTGGAACAGTCTGAGTCGGAACCCCCTCGTCAATATCAATCTGGGGTCCCGCAGCTGTGGCTGCTGCCTGAGCAGCAAGCTGATTCCTACCCCTGCCTCGGCCTCTGCCCCTAGTAGGAGCTGCTGCTGGAAGTCGGAAATTTTGGTTAGCGGAAGATGAGGCACGTGTTCTCGCCATCTACGAGAGAATAGAAGGATTCGAATCAGTATTTGAGATGCAAGAACCGCACGATAGAATAGAAATAAGATGGAGTTGTTTCCTAACTCAATAGCCTCTGAGAGATAAGTACATACGTCTCCGTACCGATCCTTTAGACTCTACAAAGCTTGTTTGTGGATTGTGAGACCTAAGTAAACCTAGTGCTCTGATACCAACTTGTCACGATCCAAATTCCCAACTTTTAGGGATCGTGATGGCGCCTAACACCACACTTGCTAGGCAAGCCAATGTTAGAATCCGTTTAACAATTTTCCATGATTCTAGTACTAAAGCATGAATAACTAAATTTAAAAACAATTTAAATTGTCATAACTTTCATCAGTGCCCAAACAGTCTCAATTACCATAACTCCCAACGATCTCAAACCGAATAAAAGAATAATAATACTCCACTAGACGAAAAGAATTACGAACTACTATAAAGAAAAAGATAAACTATATGACTACCCCAGGGTCTGATGTCACAAATCCACAAACGACTAAGGAATACTACAAAAAATGTCTGAAAGAAATAGTGAACTGTTCTGAATGAATGTAAAACAGTGTATACTCTCGGATATCTGCGAACGCCGACAGATGTACCTCGTGTCTCCAACGCGATCAGGTGGTCTACCTAGAATCCTCTACTGCTGAAAGGCCCTGTATCTGTGCAAAAAGAGCACAGAGTGTAGTATCAGCACAACCGACCCCATGTAATAAGTAAGTGCCGAGCATAACCTCGGCGAAGTAGTGATGAGGCTAGGTCGGGCTTCAACAACATAATCTGTAACAACATTTAATATTAAAACTAGAAGGAAAACCAAACAATGGAATAATAAAATTGGCAACGAAATAGAATAGCTCAGCTATAACCAAATCTCAATAACTCTTCAACATTTCCGATCTTTCACTTTACATAAAATAGTACGAAGGTATTTAAAGAATAGTAAAAATAACTGTCTCAGCCTTTCACACTTTTGTTTCCCTTTTTCGTTAAAAATCAGTAAAATATCAATATAAATATCCTCCCTTATCACTCCTTGTTGCGGCGTGCAACCCGCTCCCACCTGTCCTCCCTTATTGCTCCTCCCTAAAACATCTCCCTTATTACTCTTGTTGCGGCGTGCAACCCGATCCCACCTATCCTCTCTTATCACTCCTTGTTGCGGCGTTCAACCCGCTCCCACCAGACATATCATATCAAATAAATTCAAATTTTCACAAGTCAGGCCAAGCCTATCACAATACTTTTGTTTCAACAATTATAACTGATAAACTGCATTTATCTCATAACTTCACCAATAACCTCGAAATCATGAAAACCAACAAGAATCTCACCGTATATACGTTTATTCCATAACCGGAAACAATACCAAATCTCCCAGCCAGGTGTACATCACAAAGGAGCCAACTCAGTAGCCAATACTCTTTCAAATAGGTACAAAGATAACCAACAACAACTCAACATGCCATATAGTCATTGAAACACGGTGAACATATAACAGTTAAGGCAATAATCAATTAAGTGGGGAAACGGGAAAGAGGATCATGCTTAAGAAATATTTGGGCGGTGCATAGGTACTCGTCACCACACCTATACACCACACCCATGCAATCCACATAGCAAACAAGCAGGGAGTTCTATTCCCTCAAGCTAAAGTTAGGCCAAACACTTACCTCGATGCCACAAATTCAATTCAAGCCTCAATCACTGCCTTACCCCTTGGTTCCAACACCAATTTGCTCGTATCTAATCACAAGTTACTTAACTGTATCAATAAATGCTAATTGAATGAATTCTAATGCATCAAAAAGAGTTTTCTAAAGTTTTCCCCAAAAGTCAAAAATTTACACCGGGCCCGCTTGGTCCAAATCTGAAGTTCGGACCAAAACCCGATTACCCATTCATCCCCGAGCCCGGGTGTATGATTGATTTTGGAATCCGCCTCCAATTGAGGTCTAAATTCCCAAATTTCAATGTTCTTAGGTTTTTCCCAAAATTCCCAATTTTCCTCTGAAACTTCCTAGATTCTAAGATGAAATATTGTAGAAAGATGTTAAGGAATGAAGAAAACTAGTTAGAAATCACTTACAATTGATTTGGAGAAGAAAGAGTGTTTAGAAAATCGCCTCATGTGTTTTACGGTTTTCAAAAATAGAAAATAGCTGAAAAATTCCGCTTTATATAGGTACTCCCGCCCAGGCCCCCACCGCGGACCGCGCTCGAGCGATCGCGGCCGCGAAGGCCTCGTTGTTGGCTCTCTGAAGTTCCCCACCGCGGACCGCACTGAGGCGACCGCGAGGGCTTTCGACTGGTCCTCTAAAGTTTTCCACTGCGGATCGCACTAAGGAGACCGCGACTGCGAGGGAACCACCGCAGACCGCGCTAGGGCGACCGCGGCCGCGCTCACAGGTTCAGAGACTTGACTCCAGACCTGCAACAGTCGGTGATTTACATCTTAATGCATCCTGGATCCTACCCGAAACTATCCCGAGCCCTCGAAACTTCAAACCAAAAGTGTACACAACCTCGGAAACATATTACAGATTTATCAAGTAATTAAAACATTGAGTCACTATCATAAACATCAAATTATATTTCAATTTATATAAAATTTCTCAACACTTCTCAACCTTCACATTTTTCCACTTTCAGTCATGTCGAAATCAAATCCGTTTCTCACCAAATTTCACAGGTCATTCATATTAAACATATTGGACTTGTTCCGAGCTCCGGAACAATAATATGGGCCCCAAATACACAGATTTCCGTCAAAGTTCATTTCGAGAGCTTGGGACCTCGGAATCTGATTCCGGGCATGTGTCCAAGTCTCATATTTTCCTACGGACCCTCCGGGACCGTCAAATCACCGGTTCGGGTCCGTTTACCAAAAATGTTGACCAAAGTCAACTCTATTCAAATAATTATTACAAATTCATTAGTTTATAAACCCTTCCACATAAAGGCTTCCCGGCTACGCGCCCGGGATGCACTTGCATAACAAGGTGGATAAAAAGAGGCTTTCACGGCCTCGACACACGAATTTAGATAAAATTACACGGGATGACCTTCGGGTCATCACAATACTAAACTACCTGCTCGACAGAGTTGGCCTGCTCCTGGAGCGCCATTTCCGAGCTTAACCGAAGGACAATCAACTCCTCTTCCTTACAGGCATGCAAAGCCTTTAGCTCGTTCGACTCCGACGTGAACTTATCAAACTCATCTTCATGATGAGTTAGCTCATCTTGTAACTTGGAGAAGGCCTGGTTATACATCTTCGTGACCTATAGCGCAAGAGAAAAAAATTATAAAGACAAGGGCCAAAACTCAAAGCACAATGATTGTGTCAAAGAAGAAATTGCCTGCTCTTGGAGTCTCTAAGACTCCTCGATAATGATGGGGGCATCAATATCGGCATCCTCCTCGACGCCGGCAAAGTAATTTCTAAATAAATCATCTTCCCCCCTGGGAGGCCCCTACATCGAGAGCTTCCCTGTTATGGGCATCTCGTATTTGCCCTGGTGAGAACGACGGGCTCGATTGAAGATCGCCTATGACATCAACCTCTATCGGGGTTTCCTCTCGCCCTCGAGGAGCCTCAGAGTTTAGTCCTCCGAGATCACCAACCAAGTGCTCATCGGCACAAGTTGTATCATGTTCAACTGTTGGCTCGGGCACTGATTCCAAACCATCCTCGAGGTTCTCCTCAATTCTAGGTGGGACTGCATCGGCCACCTCTAACTCAACAGCCTTCTGCCTAGCAACCTTCAAAACATGAGCGCTTCATTTTGCCCTAAGTACCAGTAGGCTATCATCTTCATCATTCTCATCCTCAGCACGAAGACTCTTCGCAGTTGCCGTAGTCAGAACAGTAGCATCGGTCTTAGGCTTTCAAGCCTTAGCTCTCTTGGGTTTCGGAGACTCCGCCGGTGTCTCCTTCTTCATCCTTTTGTCTTTGGCAGGTTTTTGGGTCTGCTCTTCGCCAGGATGAGGCAGTTTTATTGACACGTTCTCCTCGAGGCCTGCACAATCATAACATCTCAAACATACCACCAAGAAATCTATTAATTCAGGAGTGACAGTGGTAAGAGCATACCATGATTTTTGGCCTGCCATCGCGTCTTGGCCAAACCATGCCAAATGTGCTTATCATACGGGGAGGTGGAGTCCAAGAGCTTAACCCATCCCAGGAGTTCCCTGACCGCGCCGGGGAACCACATGGTAGCTATGCAATCAGAAGAAAATCAAGTAAAAAAGAAAGGAGTCAGTTCAGAAGAGGAAAAACTGGTGATTCAGGTGATAAAATATGCTCGATGTAGGGACACTTACGTCTCATATTCCATTCCTCTGGTAATGGTATCTTCTCGGCATGGATGAGGTCCGAGGTCCTAACTCTAACAAACCGGCTCATCTATCCCCGGTCTTTATCTTCGTCGATGCATGCAAAAAAGGCTTTGGCATATCGATGCTGCAGCTTGACTAAACCCCCTCGATAGAGGCGAGGTCTATACAATCTAATCAGATGATCCAGGGTGAAAGTAATTCCCTCGACCATGTTGGAGTAATATCTAATCATATAGACAATTCTCCAGAAAGAAGGATAAATTTGACCAAGCATCACTCGATATTGACGACAAAAATCGAGGATCACCGGGTGTATTGGTAGGGAAGAGGAATCTACTGTCCTATGGGTAAAAAGGTATGTATACACGCTGAGGAAACCAACTTTATGTGTAATTATGCTTTCTTCCGATGAAGGGATTTCCTGTTGCACCGCCTCCCCCCAGCGGCAATATATTTTTACCTTCTTTGTATCGGTCACTAAACTTATGTACCGAGACATGGTCTCGCATCAGCCCGGGGTCGAAGGAGGTTTATCGATTTTGAAATCGGAGGATGTATCGAAGGGCCCAGGAATACACTCCTTAGTACGGGGAGGTGTTTTGGTTTTTCTCTTAGACGAGCGTGTCGAAGAGGGGGCTTCCTCTTTTTGGGGGACCATTTTAGAAGTTTTGGACATAGCTATATAGAGTTTTAAAGTAAGCTAATGAAGAAGTAAACACAGAAGAAGGATGAAGGCAGGAAACTGTTAGTGAAGATCTGAAGGTTTGAAGGTATTGTAAAAGTTTAAAAGATAGAAAATTAAAGTATTTATAGGAATCATTTGAGCATGTTGGAGGAGTGGAAAGGTCGACCAATAACCGTTCGTGGGCTTTTCGAGAACCGTGCTGACAGCGACCACTGTACAACCCTTCTGTCACATCATTTAATGATCTCACGTGGCTGACGTCATAATGGGTATATCGAAGAGGCAAGAATTCAAGACTGTTTCTTATCATTCCATTCTAAAAAAATGCGATGACTACCTGTATACGACCAAGATCGAAGTGCCCGATTTTGAGGCCACTGTAGCATTCCACGCCCTACCTCGAGAAGTTCAAAGCAGAGTTCGAAGCTTGACTCCGAAGGATCATATCGAAGGTTCCTTGTGCTCGACCTCGGGGAAGCACAAATCGATGACCATCATGGAAAGGCGGAAAACTCCCAAAGACACGTGGTTAGAGCTGACCAAGCCTGCAAGAATAGTACAAATACGTACTAGGATATTAAATAGTTGTACCAATAGTGTTTCTTTTGTAATAATTATACATGTACTATGTTGGGATTCCTCCCTCCTATATAAAGGGGACCCTTGTTATTTTGTAAGACACATGAATATTTTATACAATAAGAACATTCTCTATTTTCTAGTCTAAACGTGCTCAAACATTATTCCATTGGTTTATTGCTTTCCATTTATTGTGTTCATTATTGTTCTTCATTTATTTCTCATTATTTACCATTAAAGGCTATCCTCGAGGCCCTTGATATCGTTATTCCTTCATCGATCGCCCCTCACTTAGCATTACAACCGACCTCGAGGCCCTGTTCCACCAAGCTCGAGGTCTGGCCTAGTAAAAGATTGGTTTGCATATCACCACTTCCATTTTACTCTTATCTTAATTTTCTCACTCACACTTAGCATCTATCACCTAACAACTAGTGTTAAAATAAATCACATATTTTTAGAATCACAAAATCAAATATGATTGTCATTACCATTTTCAAGGTAAACAATTTGATTGTCATTACAGGGTGTTAATCGGTTAGTTCAGTAAGGTTTTGACAATTTTCGATTTAGTTTTTTGGTATGTACACATGGGAAGAACATTACATGATGGTCTGGTGAGGCTGATCAGAATGCAACATGGACAAGAATAAGACGATTGATATTTTATACTTTAGCTACACAAGAGGGGTTGATTTGTGTGGTGTCCACCAATTTTCGCGTGCACTGATTATAGAAGAACATGGTTCTTCTATGTGTTCCTTATACTATTATTGCGGAAATAGTAAATGCGGAAAGTGAAGAACACAAGTATTTTTACGTGGAAAATACCCAGCTCAAAATATAAAAAACCACGACCTACTACTCAGTAGGATTTTCCTCAACATTCACTAAATCACAGAGCCAAAATAGCATTTACAAAACTCTTTGTAAACCTAAGGATAACTTCTAATCTCATTGCGGCAACCAACCTCTAACTGTTGCGACAACTTCAAGTTAACTCTAACATGAATACTTAAAGTACCTAATACAATTGCCTCTAGATAAAGCTGAAAGGTACAATTTGAAAATCACTTACTACGATTGAACTAGAATAAAAGACATATTCTTGGAACTGGTTCTTCTATCTGGTTCATGAAGCTTCAAGTTCGCACACTTGAATCACACAAGAATAGCTTGCAAAATGTCTTGAATTTTGCTATCTACTCACGTTTAACTTCAGCGTTCGTGCGTCCCTGTACAATGAGAACATCATCCAATTTATAGAGTTAGTAGAGTAGGAAATAACTAGAGTTCTAATGCTATGTTCCATGGTGGAAGAGTTCTAGTTATCTTCAACCTCTAACTTCTCCCTTATCTATGATAGAGTTCTCTCGAGTAAGGAGTCCTTCTCCTTATCACTTATGCAACATTTTCGATCAAGAGATATCAAATATAACAACTTAAGCTTGTCTCCTTCACGTGCATCCCTTATGCTCGAATCCGCCCGTGTCTGTATACATTATGTATAGAATTGGATCATACTTGTGTTCTTTTGTCAATCATCAAAACAAACTTCACTTGAGCCAACAGCGATGAACCCGATGATATGGCGCATCACCCCGGCATCAACATAAAGTGATGATTTAGATTATATGTCCATCACCTTGAATATATGTGGATCTCAACGTGTGACAAATATACGATGGTTCTTCAACCAATCACATAACATTTTTTAAATTATTTTTACCGTTGTAGGATATTTGTAGTGAAGACGGTTTTCCAATTGTCATACTATATTTTCTTCTTTTTTATATATTTGTTCCATGTGAATTTTAAAATTATAATTCTAAGAGCAAACTTAATTAAATCCGGTACTGTTAGATTTTCCTCGATTTGATTTAGTTTGGTCGATGTTGATTAGGTAATAGTAGTGTTTTACATAATTAATGAACACCCCTAACCAGCAATGCATGCATTAGTGCAACATTCATACATTAATGCTGTAGTTAAACATAGATTCAAGACTTAAATTTAATCAGTTCAATCTTTTAAGTCGTAGCATTAAACTTATTATATTATGGGAAACTACGTGTTAGACATAAAATATTTGTTCAAATTCGGTGATTTTTCACTCATTTACTGGTGCAAGGATATATGTAATACTCCCTACGTTTTAATTTAGATTACATATTTCGTTTATCGAGAGTCAAACTGCGTGAAGTTTGACCAACATTGTAAAATATATTTTGTATCATATTGAAAAGAGAAAAATGGTATCTTGTAGTACTTTTGGTGTAGTTTTTGTATATCCAAATTTTAATTTTAAAATAATAAGTTAAATTAATTTAATTTAACTTTAAAGTTTAATCAAATAAACTCTTGGTAAGTTAAATGTGTTACCTAAATTGAAACACGGGAGTATTTTCACATGCACTAATCCGTGCACTAGTTCACATGCACTAATCCGTGATGCCTGTGAACTCCTCTTTTGGTTTCCCCCTCATACGTATCTCCTCTTTTCTTTGTTATTATGTACATAGCTAGTAAAGGAGAGCCCACCACCTTTAGTGAAGTCTGTCAATATTCATTTAGTACATTTGCTGAAATTTGATATGGACCCTCCATTCCTTTTTCTTCCAAAATTATTGGAAAGAGGTTGGTGGGCATGTGGTTTGTGTGTGTGGTTGGTGGGCATATAATTGTGTTCTGTAATCAAACTTTCAATACTTGGACCATGAAAAGGGAAGGACTTTAATACTAATTCTTAAATTTGTCATAACTACTGCTCTGTATTTCCGTTTTAATTTAATCTTATTTGATTATGCACAAAATTTAAGAAAGAAATAAGACTTTTAAAGTTTGTGGTTCTAAAAAAACTGTAATATTTGTGTGGCTATAATTCTTTTAAAACTTTTGGTGTCAAACATATTAGAGAATTTGTGTAGCTATAAAAGTTTCTCATTAAGGATGAAATTGGAAGTTTAAGTTAAATTATTTTTAAATTTAGAGAAGGGTCATTCTTTTGGAACGGACGAAAAAAATTGACTTGCATAAATTGGAACAGATGGAGTATACAAATATTTATTACAATGATTAATTGTTACTCCCTCCGGTCCACAATAAGTGACCAATTTACTTTTTCATTCTGGTCCAAAATAAGTGTCCATTTATATAATCAAGAAAGAATTCCTTTGCTTATATAGTAGATGATTTAGTGTATAGAGTTTAGCTTATACGCGAAAGATTAAATCATCGGTTCTTATAAATATAATGTTTGATTTCACAATCTAATGATGGAATTGGACAAACCATCAGGATTGATTATAGCACAAGATTAAATATAATTTATCTTGATTATGGAAATTGTTTAATTCCAACATCTTGTGTTAGTACAATTTGTATGTATTGAACGGAGCAAGTAGAGATAAGTATTTTATAATGACTTAATAAATAAACTATCTAGCCATAAAATGTACTTATATTCTTAATCTTGATATAATTATTATTAACTATGTATATTATTATTGTTTTGATTTATTAAAAGGCGAGATTCTTGCGTGGGTCAATATGCCTGGTAAATTGGACAGTGCATCGGCGAAGCGCTAGTTAGTTGATGGAATCCATGTCTCATTGTAAAGATTGATGATACACTTTTATGAAAGCTTATAAGTTTTCATGTGTAAACTCGACCGGTGCATTTTGTATTTGACACAGGAAATAAGTTAAGCGAAAGTCTAAAGGAAATAATAAATAAATTGAATCTTCTTTAATTTGATTGATTAGTATCTAAATCTTCACATGGAGAGTTAAATAAGATTTAATGGATGAATTTTGAAATTGAATAAGGAGTGCAATTACGAATTTCTAGTGAAATAATTAGTAATTAATTACGGTGAATATTATTTTCGAAAATTATAAATTAATTTCATAAATGGAAGCCTTGTTAATTAAAATATGTGATCCCTGCTGTTCCTAAATAATAGAAAATAAAGGAATCCTTTTTCTAGTTAAAAAGAAAAACCAACAAGTTTTGAAAAAGGGTTTTAACCCTTAATACTTATGCTATAATACATAAGGTTTTCCACCTAGAGGATGAAGAATAATGGTGGCCGAAATTTTAAGCCCCTTTTTCCTATAAAATTTTGCCCACACTAAATTACTATTTTCGGATATTATTTGGGTAACACAATAGAAGACTGTGGAACGTTCGCGAATATTTATCATGCTGATGATGGAGATTTCATTGAGTTGTTGTGGAATTGGAGGCTCACATGATAGTGGAACTTTGTTCACGCTTCAAGAGGTAACCCGTGAAATTCCGCTTATACTAGTTGTCTATATTACATGTGATTTTGATACTAGGATTGCGTCCGCTGCTTATAATAATCCATCAATTGGTATCAGAGCCCACTCAAATTTAATAAGATAACTAGATTTTTCATAAAATAAGAATATCGTGTTTATATGCGTTTTAGAATTACATGTATATGTTGTTTTCTGAAAAAACTGCAATGTTGTTCTGTGAATTAACTAAACATAAAATTTTGGATTATTCTTGTAATCATGAGATATCTGTTTTTTTTACTGATATCTTATTGGGATGATTTAAAAAAATTGGGTAAATGACACGACCCAATTTAACCCTTCGAAAGGTGTCGTGACGGCACCTAGTCTTTACGACTAGGTAAGCTTATTATTGCGAAAAATTTAAAGAAATACACCGATATAAGATAAATTGTATAATTTAAATAACAAGGGTAGTGACACTCGGCATATACAATAATAATCTCCCAAAACTCAAAATATTGTGAAACACAAGCTTCTATAAGTCTATATGTCTCTATACAAAACTGTCTGAAGAAAACCAAAGAAAATCTCTAGGCGAGGGAATAGAAGGGGACTCCGAGGATCAGTGAACGCAAGCAGAAGTACCTGGAAGTCTCATGAATTAGCAAGCGTGCACTAAATCCGAGGCTGATAGCTCGTACCTGGATCTGCACATGAAAAACATGTGCAGGAAAGGGCATGAGTACACCACAATGGTACCCAGTAAGTGACAAGACTAACCTCGGCCGTGTAGTGACGAGGTCAGATCAGGGCCCTACCAGAGTAAATATAAAGAAGTTAAGAAGTAAATGATATAAGTAAAATTTATGGTAAAACTTTTAATGAAATTCACAAAATTTAACAGTCAAGGGAGCCCTCGGCTCAAAACAAGTAAACACAACAGGTGATCTCCCGGGATACCGTCTCGTAGCTCCGAATAATTATGCAGTACAAGGGATCTCCCGGAATACGTCTGTAGTCCCAAAATAAATATGCAGTGCTGGGGGATCTCCCGGAATACGTCCGTAGTCCCAAAGTAAATATGCAGCACAGGGGGATCTCCCAGAATACGTTCCTAATTCCAAAATAAATATGCAGTACTGGGAGATCTCCCGAAAATACGTCCGTAGTCCCAAAGTAAATATGCATCTCAAAATGATGACAGTTACAACACAGAAATATACAGTTTAGACTAAATGCAATCAAGGAAAGTAGGAATATACCAAAACATGTTGCACAGAAATTCAGCTAGACAGTTAAAACAAGTTGGCATGCTTTCCTAGTCTAAACTAAGCAGTTTAACATAGTAGTAGGGTTCAAACAAAGGGAAAACAATTTATGATTTAGAAGAGAAATAGGATTTTTACAATAATAGCCCGTGTATGTACTCGTCATCTGACGTACACGGTGCACGCACATCAATCAATACAAAACATCCTAAGGTAAGTTCCCCCACATAAGGTTAGGCAAGCCACTTACCTCGAACCGCGCAAATCAACCCGCAATTACGCTCGTGCCACGAGTATCCGACTCCGAATGGCCCAAATCTAATCAAACCAATTGTATAATGTAAATATAATTACAAGTAACTAATTTAGCTAATGAATTCGAAGCTAAAGCATTAAAATAGGAAGAACGCCCAAAAAGTCTCTCCGGGCCCATGACTCGGAATCGGGTAAAATTTACCAATTTAGAACACACATTCACTCACGAGAATGCTCGTCCAAAAATTATCTAATTTTGATGCCTAAATCCCGATCAAAACTCATAAATGTAATTGGGAAACTTTTCCCCCAAATTCCCACTTTCTCACTCAAATTCCTTGATTAAATAAAGAAAAGTACAATAGATTTATTATTTATGAACGAAATATGGTTAGGAATCATTACCCAATGTCTTTTTCTTCAAAACTCTCAAAAAATCGCCTTCTCCCGTGCTCAAAATCGAATTTGGGTGGAATGAGAAATTGCCCACGATTATCCCCTCTTTATCCCAGTGATTTCCCCATCTGCGAACTCAGGAACGCACTTGCGATTCCGCACCTGCGGACAACCAATCGCAGGTACAAAATCCACTTAACTAGGATACCGCATCTGCGAGCACTGGGCCGCACCTACGACGCTAGAAGACCAGACCCATATTCGCATCTGTGAGGCCCCTTCCGCACGTGCGAGTCCGCACCTGCGGCCTCCCTTTCGCACGTGCGAAACACCAGAACTAGCAAATCTCAAAATTTTCCTAAGTCCTTTTAATCCGTTAAGAACTCGAAACACACCCGAGGCACCTGGGACCTCAACCAAACATACCAACCAATCCTACAACACCATACGAACTCAGTCGAGCCTTCAAACCACATCGAACAACATCAAAACCATGAATTAAACACGGATTCAAGCTTAAGGAACTTTGAATTTTCCAAATTCTACAAATGACACCAAAACATATCAAACCAAGTCCCAATGACCTCAAATTTCACACACAGGTCACAAATGACACTATGAACCTACGACCACTTCCGGAATTCCATTTCGGGCTAAATTTCAAAATTTCCACTACCGACCAAAATCACCAAAATTCCAACTTTCGCCAATTCAAGCCTAAATCTACTACAGACCTCCAAAACACATTCTGGATGCACTCCCAAGCCCAAAATTACTCAATAGAGCTAATGAAATTGACGGAATTCCATTCTGGAACAACCTTCACACAATTGTAACTACAGTCCAAATTCTAAGACTTAAGCTTACGTTTAGGGACTAAGTGTCCCAGAACACTATGAATTTCACAACCAATCACTCCGGCAAATCCCAATAGCAGAAACAAATGTGGGGAAAGTGGTTACTAGGGGATCGAGTGTAACGACCCAGTCGGTCGTTATTAAGAACCTGCATTATATTTACTATTTTTTCCTCGTCGTAATCTGGTTATATTTTTTAGGATGTGTTAGAGTCGGTTGGCTTGGGTTCAGAATGGTTGTAGTGAGAATTGAGACACTTAGTCTCTAAAAATAGCCTTATAGTTGGAAAAGTCAACTGAGAGTTGACTTATTGGTAAACGACCTCGAAATATGAATTTTATGGCTTGGATAGATTTGTTAGGTGAATTGGGACTTAGGAGTGTGTTCAGAATATTTTTGTGATGTCCGGTGTAGAATTAGGCTTGAATTGGAGAAAGTTAGTTTTGGTGATTTTCGGTCGGGAGTGGAAAATAGGCTATCGGGGTTGAAATGGAATTCCAGAAGTTGGAACTGGTTCGTAATTTCATTTTGGATATGTGTGCAAAATTTCAGATCAATCGGAGGTGTTTTGGATAGTTTCGGCATAGTTGGTGGAATTTAGAAATTTCAAAGTTCATAGGCTTTAATTCGATGTGATTTTGGTGTTTTTGGTGTTTCGAAGGCTCGACTAAGTTTGAATGATGTCATGGGATACATTGGTAGGTATGGTTGAGGTCCCGAGGGCCTCGGGTGTATTTCAAATGTTCAAACGAGCACTTTTGGACTTGGAAATATTGCTGGTTTTTTGGTGTAATTGCAGCAACAATTTGTTCATCGCGATCGCGTAAGGTAAAGTTCGAGGCAGGTAATGTTGCTCTATGCGATCGCATAAGTGTGCATGCGATCGCGTAGATGAGCAGTGTTGGTCAGTGCGGTCGCGTGGGTCTTGGCGCGATCGCGTAGGGATAGAGAGACGCGTGTGGGAGGGCTGGTTGGTTATGCTACGCGGTCGCGTGGATAGGACCGCGATCGCGTTGGGTTGAGGCTTAGTGAATCGCGATCGCGTGGTGTTAGTCGTGATCGCATAAGGTTAAATTTTGGATCCCATAACTCGATTATATGTGATTAAGGACAAAATTAACAATGTTTAATTGGGGAAAATCAGTAGAAAAATGTGAAATTAGGGCTCGAGTTTAAGAGACCTTTTAGAGGTGATTTGAGGGGTCATTTGGACTCCGATTTCAGAGTTCTTTATATGTATGAACTCGTGAGATGATGAGGATCATTTTGGTATAAAGTTTGTTGAGTTCCGAGACGCAGGCACGGGGGTCAGTTTTTCGCTAATTTCGGGTTTTGTGCTTGCAATTGATATTTTTCAATTGGAATTCATCCCCTTAGCATAATTTGATGTGAAAAATCTGCACTTTATAGATTTGGAGCACTCAGAAGTTGATTCGAGAGGCAAGCGTGTTGCGGAATAGCTTTTCGGGCTAGTTGTAAGTAAGTAGTGTCTTTAAATCCTGTTCTGAAGGAATGAAACCCCGGACTTTACATCCTTTCACGGTCTTGGAGTGACACACACACTGGATGACGAGTGTGGGGCGTGCACGAATTGGAAATTGGGAAAAATGTTCCTTTTTAGGCAACTATTGAGTTGCGAAATTGCTTTTAAAGCATATGTTTTATAGTATTACTATGTTTTGATATATTTGGGCTGTAAGCCATGTTTGGGGCCTAGTGCCGATCTGATTAAACCCCTTGGGGGATATTTTATGATATTCTCACTATTTTGATCATGATTTTACACTCATTCTTTCTTGATAAATTGTTTTGACACACAGAGTTTTTTGATATTATTTCTTGAAATGAAATACTGTTTTTGGTCGAGAACCCCGTTTATTTATGGCCCGAGTGGCATGTTGAGAGTGTCTGACTGAGTTAGGCCGAGGGCCAATATTGTGAGGATGTTATGATATGAGAGAGGCCGAGATCCTGAGTGATTGATGCCATGATTTGTCTTGTTTATAGCGCTTGGGCTGTAGGAGCCCCTCCGAAGTCTGTACACACCCCCAGTAAGCGTAGGTACCTACTGAGTGCGAGTGCCGAGTGCCGAGTGATGAGTGATTGTGTGGTATGAGTGACAGTGAGGTTGCCCGAGGGGCTGATGCTGAGTGACTATGAGGTGCTGAGTGACTGCTACTGAGTGATGGTGAGGTGCTGAGTGACTATTTCTGAGTGATGATTTGGCATGAGGGGCGATTTATAATGACATTTACTGAGTTTTGATTATGATTCCTTTCATATTTCAAACTGATATTTTATGGAGTTTTACTGAGAAAGATTTGGAGAAATATACTTGTTCAAAAGATTTTCAGGGAAACTGGTTTTCAAACTTATGTATTAAATGTATACGTTATCGAGACTCGATATTTTACTGTTTTGTGGATTGGTGTTTTGTTGCTGTGTGTTTCTTATCTTTAGACGTGATTTATTTTCATTACTACTGAGTTGGCGTACTCATCATTACTCTCTGCACCTCTGTGTGCAGATCTAGGTACTGGTTCTGAGCAGTAGTCACTTGCATCCGTTCGGCATTAACTTAGGGATTTCGAGGTAGGTGTCCAGCATCCACATCTTCTCCATTTCCCTTCCTTTATTAGTATTTAGTGTTTTGTTCTAATTCATTTTTTATGACATTAGCAGTGTTAGTATTATTCTTAGATGCTCATGATAAGTTGACTCCAGTTCTGGGGAGCGGTTTTAGACAGTTAGATTTTTTTATGCTGGTTAAAGACGTAGAGAAATCTCATTTTCTTGAAGTATGTCGTGCCATTCTATTGAT
The DNA here is from genome assembly GCA_005239495.1 of Nicotiana undulata. Classification (NCBI taxonomy): domain Eukaryota; kingdom Viridiplantae; phylum Streptophyta; class Magnoliopsida; order Solanales; family Solanaceae; genus Nicotiana; species Nicotiana undulata. The sequence continues at coordinate 26,075 of MDKH01182681.1, forward strand.
TCTGGAAATCTAAACTCCAGTTGTTTCATTCTCTAACAGATGGTGAGGACACGCGCTAAGGATCAGGGTGACCAGACATCAACTAGACCCACAAGGGGCCGAGGCCGTGATGGAGTTAGGGGACCTGCCCGTGCAGCAGCCGGGACAGTACCAATGGATCTCCCTACTATTCAGGAGCATGTTCCCGCCGAGGGTGCTCCAGCGGGATAGGCTCAGGTACCGGCAGTGCCTATTATCATTCCGGGTCTTCAGGAGACCCTGGCTCAGATCTTGACAGTGTGTACCAGTTTGGCTCAGGTAGTCGCTATGACTACTACTGCTGCTACATCTCAGGTCAGGGGAGGCACTCAGACTCTAGTTGCTCGAACACCTGAGCAGGTTGTACAGGGTATTCAGGCACCGGGGGCAGTCCCAGCCCAGCCGGTTGCCCCAGTTCAGGACTATGTAGTCCCAGCTATGCCTGAGGATGAGCAGCGTAGGCTGGAGAGGTACAGTAGACTTCAGCCTCCGACTTTCAGCGGCACAGAGGGTGAGGATGCCCAAGGTTTTCTAGATAAGTACTAGAGGATACTCCGTACTGCTGGTATTCTGGAGACTAGGGGGGTCTCGTTTGCTACATTTCAGTTTGTTAGTGCTGCTTTCACTTGGTGGGAGGCATTTGAGAGGCGTAGGCCGGTTGGTTCAGCACCCGTCACCTGGAAGCAGTTCTCCATGATCTTTTTGGAGAAGTGTGTTCCTTAGTCCCATAGAGAGGAGCAGCGCAGGCAGTTTGAGCAGCTGCGCCAAGGAGAGTTGTCAGTTACTCAGTAGGAGATGCGGTTTTCCGAGTTGGCTCAACATGATTTTAAGTTAGTCCCTACTGATAGGGAGAGGACCAGGAGGTTTGTAGATGGTCTCATGTATCAGTTTCGGAGTTTGATGACCAGGGAGAGAGTGTCTGGAGCTATATTTGAGCATGTTGTTGACATTGCTCGAGACATTGAATCGGTTCATAGGAATGGAGCGTGAGGAGAGGGAGGCCAAGAGGACTCGGGGATCAGGTAGTTTTAGTGGTGGCTCTTCCAGAGGGCAGTTTTAGCACAACAGAGGTCGTCCATTTAGACCTCCTCAACGAGCTCGCCCAACTTATAGTGGCGCATCTTCGGGGCAAGGTCCCCGCAGTTCTCATCCGAGACGTTTATCTTTTAGTGCCCTTCCAGCATCGTCATTTTAGGGTTCTTCTGTGCACAGTTCATTGAGGGTCGGTGCAGCTTTTACCCGAGAGGTCAGGATCGATTCCTCAGAGAGTTATGATTTGGAGTGAGTTTCTACGTAATCTAGTAGTGTCTTGTGTTCTTGATTACACTTCTCATAATTGTTGGTTTTTGTTCTACACTATGATTTATACTAATGCTAATTGTAAATTGACTAACTATTTCCTTTTTGAGGTTGTTTTCTATGTGGATAAAGGCACTAGGGTTACGACTTCTACTTAGGCGAGTAATTAGCGGGTTCTAGTTTCTAAGGCAAAGACGTTGTTGGGGGAATTATGATATAGCCAATGCTTCAAGGTTACCCACTCTACACCTCTCGGTGGTTTTAGTGGCTATGCCTAATTTCCTTTCTCAAGGTCAATTGGGTGTCAAATTTGCACAAGCAATATGGGCTCAAGTAGGGTTTTACTCTCTCGAGGTTTAACCCGTTAATTGGGACTATCAATTCTCATGATTTCATCCCAATTCCTTGTTGGGTTGATTTTCTAGACTCAAGTCCTCTTTCTCAAGAAGGACCCAACTCATCTGAACACCAACTAGTGTTCGCAACCACTAATTTTGACAATAAAACCATAAATCAACCCAAATATTCATCAACCATACACATCTAAGCCCTAATAGAGAACCCATTTATTACCCACACTAGGGTTGAGCCACAACCCTAGCTAATGGGTTTAGCTACTCATAATCAAAGATAAAATCAATGAAATAGATGAAGCAAGACCCATATATTTGATTTATAAAATAAACCAAGATGATTCAATGTTAAAATCTAAAGAAAATTGCAAAAAGAAGTAAAGGGAAAATAGTCACGAGCTGCTCTCTATTGCTGATACAAAACATGACCTAACAAAAATACAAAAGATGTTATTTATACCCAGCCAAAATTCCGGACAAAAATACCCCTGCGGGGTTACCGCGGACCGCGGTCTGCCGTGGGCTTCTTTGGCTTCAGCTGTTGAGTCCCTGAATCTTCTTGACCGCGGTCCGTGGTGTCTTTGGCCTTCAAAACACCTCTTTGAACTTTACCACCGCGGACCGCGAAGATTGTACCGCGGCCGCGATGGACTTGGCCTTGAAATGGCTCCTCTGATCTTCACCACCGCGGACTGTGAATCTTTGACCGTGGCCGCGGTGGTCTTTTGCCTTTGAAATGGTTCTCTAATCTTCACCACCACAGACCGTGAAGCTTGGATCACGGCCGCGGTGGACACTGAGGTAGCCCTTTTGTTGTTCTTGGTACTTGTGCAAGATTCACTCCTTTTTGAGCAGATGTTTGACTGTTTGTCATCCTTTTTGGCTCAATCCCTGCAACAAGCACAACACGTAATCTTTTGGGACTATTCTGTGTAAAATTGCATCCAAAACTTAAGCAAGATAGAGCGGAAAACGAGGTAAAAATGACATGGGTTCTCTTCAGTCCCGGTCTCCAGCTCCAAGTAGTTGTTTCGAGTGTGGAGAGTTTGGACATGGGTGGAGGCAGTGTCCTCTCCGTCCTGGTAGTTCGTCTCAGCAGAGGGTTCAACCCTCGACTTCAGCCCTAGTCACTTCACCACCTACCCAGGGAGCCAGGGGTAGTGGTCAGGCAGCTAGAGGCCGCCCTAGAGTGGGAGGTCGAGCAGGTGGTGGCCAGCCATGTATTTATGTACTCCCGACTAGGCCTGATGCTATGGCCTCCGATGCGGTTATTAAAGGTACTATCTCAGTTTTTCACAGTGATGTTTTGGCTTTATTTGACCCTATTTCCACATACTCTTATGTTTCATCATATTTTGCTCACTTTATGAGTATGCCCCGTGAGTCTTTAGTTACGTCTGTTCATGTTTCGACTCTGGTGGGCGATATTATTATTGTGGACCGTGTGTACTGGTCGTGTGTTATATCTATTGGGGTTTGGAGACCCGAGTAGACTTGTTGTTACTCAGTATGGTTGATTTTGATGTGATACTGGGCACGAATTGGTTATCCCCATGTCATGCTATTCTTGATTGTCACACTAAGACCGTGACCCTGGCTATGCTAGGAGTTTCGAGAGTTGAGTGGAGAGGGTCTATTGAGTATGTGCCTAGCAGAGTGATTTCCTATTTGAAGGCTCAACATATGGTTGAGAAAGGATGTGAATCGTATCTTGCTTTTGTGAGGGATGTTAGTAGTGGGACTCCTTCTATCGATTATGTTCCTGTAGTTCGTGATTTTTCGGATGTATTCCTTGCAGACCGGCCAGGCATGCCCCCTGACAGGGATGTTGATTTTGGTATTGATTTGGTGCCAGGCACCCAGCCTATCTCTACTGCACCTTATCGTATGGAACCAGCGGAGTTGAAGGAGTTGAAAGAGCAACATTAGGAACTCTTAGACAAGGGGTTCATTTGGCCTAGTGTGTCACCTTGGGGTGCACCGGTGTTGTTTGTGAAAGGAATGATGGATCCATTCGCATGTGTATTGATTATAGGAAGCTGAATAAGGTTACGGTGAAGAACCGTTATCCTTTGCCTCGTATAGATGACTTGTTCGACCAGCTTCAGGGAGCTAGGGTGTTCTCTAAGATTGATTTGAGATCCGGGTATCATCAGCTGAAGATTTGGGATTCTGACATTCCGAAGACTGCTTTCAGGATCAGAGATGGTCATTATGAATTTCTGTTATGTCATTTGGGCTGACCCCAATGCCCCAGCCGCGTTCATGCAACTGATGAACATCGTGTTTCATCCTTACCTTGATTCTTTTGTCTTTTTGTTCTTTGATGACATCCTGGTTTATTCTCGTAGCTAGGAGGAGCATGCTCAACATTTGAGAGTTGTGTTACAGAGGTTGAGGAGGAGAATTATATGCAAAATTCTCAAAGTGTTATTTTTTGCTTGGTTCAATAGCTTTCTTGGGGCACGTGGTGTCTAGTGAGGGTATTCAGGTTGATCCGAAGAAGATTGAGGCGGTGCAGAATTGGCCCAGATCGTCCTCATCTACAGAGAATAGGAGTTCCCTTGGTTTGGTGGGATATTACGGTCGCTTTGTGGAAGGATTCTCTTCTGATGAATGCAGTGATACCCCTCCAGGAAACCCTGGACATCATCTTTCGCTAATCCACTGAAGATAGGAGGGTGGTACTTCTTGTACTTCTCAAGTCTAAGTTGTTCTTCCTCAGATGCTGCTGCCCTAACAATGGGCTGAATTTGATCCACATGTTGTGCTGCCATGGCAACTGGAACCTGACCAACATGATCTCGCTGCTCTGGAGTGTAGATTGCGGGAGTCTGAACTCCTCCCCTGATCTGTGGAGTAGCTGGTGCACCTGGAATCAATCCTGCCTGAGTCATTGTACCAATTATACTCAGAAACTGCGCCCAGGTCACCTGAAGTCCGGGCATAACGACATGCATCTCCGGTACTTGTTCCCCAACTGGAACTGTTGGCGGCTCCTCTACGGCTACTCTAGTAGGTGTCCTAACTGCACACGTGCTCCTCGTCGGCCTCTGCCTCTGCCCTAAGCGACATGCGTCTCGGGGTAACATCATCAAGAACCGAAGTTCATATCCTCACCATCGGTGAGAGAATGGAACGACAAATTTCAAATTACAAGATCAAGGAAGTGAAATTGTCCTAATAGTTCTGTAGCCTCTCGAAGATAAGTACAGACGTCTCCGTATCGATCCGCAAGACTCTACTAAATTCGCTTTTGACTCGTAGCACCTATGAACCTAGAGCTCTTATACCAACTACACCACGACACCAATTTTTTCTCTGTTGGGTATCGCGATGGCACCTAGTCTTAAGGACTAGGTAAGACTAATATTAACAAACATCAAATTATAGTACAAGAATTGTTTAAGTGCCTTTTGAAATAAATCTCAACACTTTACACTTTTCCTAAAACCCGGTAAGTACAAGTCATAAGCTCTAAAGAAATTACAAGAAAACTCGTAAAAATACCATTGTTCAGAAATAATTACAACAGTGAAAACAAAAACATAAGAGGGTGGCTCCGAAACCACGAACGCTGGAGCGGTTTTACCTTGAGTCTCCATAACAGCAACTGCGTTGCTAGCTATCGATCAACCGTTATGCAAAACCTGGGATCTGTACAAAAGTATGCTGAAGTGTAGAATGAGCAGACCGCAACGGTGCCCAGTAAGTATCAAGACTAACCTCGGTGAATTAGTGACGAGGACTATTAAGGACACCCACTGGTCTAATAAATCAAACAGACATAAATATGGGAATAACAGAAAATGACGTATATTTAATGACTAAACAATGCGATTAACACATAACAAGTTCAAGCGGAAGGAAATTACAGCAAAATACAATGAAAAATCAAGGTAATACACAGAAGGAAGGATGGGTACACAACCCGAAAACCGGAAACCACAATACGGAACAGTTTCCACGTCAGGCCTTAGCAAACAACCCCAATTGTTTTTGGAAAATACTTCGAGTGTAAACTTTCACCCGTAAGTTTATATTGAAAGATTTGAATATAATCATTTCAAATAGAAGATTTCGTTGAAATACACTTTCTCCGAATATATATATACATTTTTAGAAAGAGAAATCTTCAAACATAGTTCCTTCAAAATAAATTCTTTTCAAATATACTTCCCCAATAAATTCCTTTCAAACATCATTTTCTGCAAGACAAATGCTTTTCAAATATACCTTTGAAATAAAAGTCTTTCAGACATAGTTTTCTTCAAGATAAATGCTTTTCAGCTATACTTTTCAATATATATCTTTCGATCATAATCTCTTCAGATAAATCTACCGGAACTCCGTCCGAAGCTCAGAATTTGTCATGCAGTACAAGGGGGATCTCCCGGAATATGTCTGTAGTCCCAAAATAAATATGCAGTGCTAGGAGATCTCCCGGAATACGTCTGTAGTCCCAAAATAAAAATATAGCCCCTATTATAAATAAATATTTATATATATAAAATAAATTATAATAACACTAAAATATAAATAAATCATAAAATGAAACTTTTAATAATATAAATTATCCATCAAGCAAATAATATACATAAAGCAAATGTTCTACCCTAAATGCATAAGTTTAATACATTTCAAGAGAGTAAGTTTCAAAAAGGTTGATAACAAAAGATTCCTATAGAACATTCATCTATAGAAATTCAAAATTCATCTCAAGTAATGTGTAGTTATTCACTTTCATCATCTTCTTAGATTTCTTGATTTACTCCACCTACAAAAGAGGATAAATAAAGTTATTACTCTTCAAGAGGATAAACTAAGCCATAGCTTGAAAGAAAAACAAATACATCACCCCACCATCATTGAAAATATCATTACCAAGAGTTCTATAATTAAAACAACAATAATAACAACAATAACCTAGTATAATCCCACAAGTAGGGTCTGTGGAGGGTAGCGTGTATGCAGACCTTACCCCTACCCTAGGTTAGAGAGGTAGTTTCCAATAGACCCTCAGCATCCTTCCCTCCAAGAACTCCAAATCTTTCTCTTGGGGTGACTCGAACTCAAAACCTCTTGGTTGGAAGTGGATGGTGCTTACCATCAGAGCAACCCACCTTGTCAATGTTTCTAAATTGTTAGTCCTCTCAAAAGTAACCTTCGTAAAGATATAGGAACAATCTTTAGATTGTGTCCTGTGTCAATGACAACCATCTCAACTATGCAAAATATGCCTGGGGATCAAAATGTATTCATTCATTTTAAATCCAATGTATGTTGAGTGGCTAGGTAAATTAAATGCTGACCAATCGTCTTCTCCAAATAAAGTTCCATGTTAAATCCAATGTTGATAAATGCTACCCATTTTCACAATCAGATGAGCACTGTATCATGTTTCAGTTAATATTACCCGACATGAAAATGCAAAATAAGGGTACAAAAACACACATATACAATTAACAAGCTATATTAGTAATGCCACCAACAATCACCAGCAGGGCATGTAGGTGCCAAGCTTCCAAAAATACATATCCAAAAATCACTAACCCTTTCGTCGACCAAAAAATCACACCAAACAGCAAGCATGCAATGGATTTTAAGGAAAATGCTTGACAGGCAGCTGAAAGCTTCAGGAGAACTGTTTAATGCAAGTAAAACCACTACATAATTATTAGCAAAGGTCGACTTGGATTGAGAAGTATATAAATACCACATTCAAAACTTTTGGAAATTAAAAAGCAGGATTAACAGTTGTGCCTCCGTATCAAAATTAGGATCATTTAACAATTATATAAGCAGTCAATTCACATTCTTTAGAAACAAGCAGCACGATAAACGTGTGACCAGTGATCCCCAATTATAGCAACAAGCAGCATGATAAAAAGAAAGGAATATCCATGAAAAAAGAAAAGAATATGAAAATTGTCACGAGCCTAATTGCCCTCCGTTGCGTACCGTGATGGCACCTAGTCTTAGGGACTAGGTAAGCCTAAAAATTCACTGAAAAACAACCATAATAAAGAAAATATACAACAGTCTCGATATGGAATCTTGACGAAATTTCTATTTCCCAAAACCCGGTAAATACAAGTCATAAGCTCTACAAAATCTTTCTACAAAATCTAAATACAACTGTCTAGAAATGAATAAGTACAGTTGAAATAAACAGGAAGGTGACTCTGAATCCTGCAAACGCAGCAGCAGGTTTACCTTAAGTCTCCTCATCAACGATGATCCATGCAGCTACTAACGGTCAATACCTGGATCTGTGCAAACAAAAATGCACAGAAGAGTAGTATGAGCACACCACAGCGGTGCCCAGTAAGTATCAAAACTAACCTCGGTGAAATAGTGACGAGGACTAGTCAAGACCCCACTGGTCTAATAAGTAAAAGACATAAGTGTAAAAATGACTGAAACATAATGTCTATCTAAAGATTTTTCGCTACAATTAACAGTACGATTGATTAATACGGAAGAAATTTCAGCAATTACGATCTACGGACAACATAATAGAAATACGCAAAGAGAATAGAAGGAATTGCAAGCCAAAAGTCAGGAATCACAACCCAAATAGAGCACTAATAACTCAACACTGCATCAATTTATTCATATCAGGCCTTAGCCAATAAACTCAATAGAGATGGGCAAAACTTCGATTGAAATTTTTTAAATCGTGAGTTTATATTGAAAGTTTTGAAAATATAATCATTTCGGAATAAAGAAATCTT
>ML267862.1:0-16580 GCA_005239495.1 Nicotiana undulata
TAGGTAGGTGGGTTTTGCGCGAGGGGTGGGTGGGTGGGCAGAAAAATAAAATAAAACATAAAATTAAAAATACAAAAAAAAGAAAAAATAAAATTGAGGGGGTTTGCGCATGCTGGGGTGGGGTGGGGTTAGGGGGTATGGTGGGTGAGTGGGAGGTGCAGAAGAAAAAGAAAAAAAATGAAAATATAAAAATTATAAAATTGGGGCAACTAAGTAAATTTCTAGATAGGTTAGGTTGAGATGTCTTTGTTTTGAGTTTCATGGGTTGTATTTGGGCTGTTAAATGGTCAGAATGGGTCATAAAAAATAATGGGTTAAATTGACCCATGAGCTAAAATATTTTCAGCCCAACCCATTAATTTCTGGGCGGGTTAGATGGGTTTGGGCTCAAATTGCGTTATAGGAGCAAAATTCTATTTAGGTAATACCAACTAGTTGTGAATAAAAGTTAGGACTTTAGTCTTGAGATTTGTGTTGGTCTTTAAGTTTAGTTTAGCTTAATTTTAAGTCTAGTATATCTTAATTTTAAGCTTGGTGTAGTTTAAAGAGAGTGAATGGAAAATGGTGGGAAAAGAAATGGAGGGAAGTGAAATTTTGAATTAGTGCACTTTGTCCTTCGTCGAAAGAAGGAAAGAAAATCTATGTGTATATAGAGAAGCTCTTCTTATAGCTTTTAAAGAGCTAGAGAAGAAGGCAAGCCTCGCGCTGTCGTCGTCGCTCGGCTCGGCTTCGGTCAAAGATGGATTGATTAATTTTTTTGGACAAAATACTTTCAATTTTAAATCCGTTTTTGATTTTCCCGCAATATTCACACTTGTTCCAACAACTATGGCTGTTCTGAAAGGTTGCAAAACTTTTTCAGAAACAGTACGAAATTGGCTATAAATATGCCTTGAATCCCTGAATTTTTACTTACTAAATTTTCTGATCTTCTTTTTCTTCTGCACAAAATATTCCAGTGCGTTTTACGACCATCGAGTGGTTCGCCGATCGCCAGATTTTTAGGTATCAATACGCTGGTGAGTTAAATCGTTCTATCCTGGGAGGATATATTCCAAAACCTCGGGTACTTGAGGGGAATAATTTTCTTAAGGTCACACTGTGTATTCAGTGTGCTCGATTTATTCCTATACTGTTTTCAGAATTTATTTTGACATTCTACTTCTACTAATTTTCTGTTTCTATATTTTCAGAAAGTTTACTATTTTATTTATTTTACGACAATACAGATTACTAATAATTTGTTCATTGTTGTTACTTGTTAGAATTCTCTTTTAGTCTGTTTCGCAATATATAAATTTATATAACTGACTCTAACTATCTTAACGTTAAAGTCCTAGATCAAAATTAAGAATGTTTATTCAAGTGAAACACCTTAAGTAAAGTTATTTTATGGAGAGCTCGTCGACAGTGAAACAAAAAATTATTTTTCCAAATGCAGAGATTGTAAGAGTGAAACACCTTAAGTAAAATTATTGACACATTTTTCTTTTTCCTTTAGTTTCACTTAAAGGTGGCTAAGAGGCCGGGTTGACCCGTCACCGGACCGGCCCAGACCTGTTAAAATCGGAACCGGACCGGTCCGGTTCATAGGGGGCCGGGTGGGGCTGGGTAAGGGGATTAGGGGGGTTGAAACGTTTTTCTTTTCTTAACGGGTAACCGGACCGGTCAAACCCGGTCCATATGAACAGTGCTGGTACCGGTTTAACCGGCCCGGACCGGACCGGTTCAACGGCACAATACGTGTACAAAAAATTAAAAACAAAAAAATTGAAATACTGTTAACCCGGGCCGGCCCGACCCCTTAAACCCCTACCCGTACGGGTTACCTTTTACCCAGATAAACCCAAACCTGTTAAACCCGTTAACAATTAACCGTAATCGGCCCGATTCCATAACCCGTACGGTTCAAAAAAAATACTATCCGGCCCGGCCCACCCGTTAGACACCCTTAATTTCACTTCTCTTTTCCTTGTTTAAATAAATCATGAGAAACGTAATTTTTTAGTGGAGGAAAAAATATTTAGGTACTTCCTTCCCATTTATTTATGATATAGTAGTGAAAGTTATTTTGTATTTATACCGGTGGGAGGTAACATATATTTTGTAAAATTAATCGAACTACGCGCAAATTGGTTGATATAAAAAAAAAATGATCCGTAGCATATCGTGATGTACTTTGTGATTAAAATTACGAGGTCTTTTTCAGACTTCTTGACTAGTTCAATTTCTGAATATTTTTGTGACGCCAAGCAGTCAATAGTCAAAACCATACCATGAAATTAAAACTAGCGATTTGTGAATGAATCAAAGTCGCAGCAACACGTTAATAAAGGGCTATAAATACACAAAAACCTCATTATATTTTCATTACCAAAACTCATCAAAATTCATACTAGCTAGCTCCTCCATTTTCAAGCTTATAGTTATTGCACAAATTAAATCAACATGGCCACACAAAGTAACAACATTTTTGCTACTTCTTGTTGTATAATCTTGTTTCTCTTTTTGTTCCTAAGCTTTGAAACAAGTGAAGCAACAAGAATCCTTAAACATGAAGAAAAAGAAGTAGGTGTTTGGAGGGAAAATGGACAATATCTTTTGTTACCATCTCTGCAATGGCGTCCAGTTCGTCCCCCTAGATCAAATCCTGGCACCAATTCTTTTACAGACGTGACAAGTCAGATATCAGAAAGGAACTTTGCTGGTCGTAAAGAAATTTCTCATCCTCCTCCACTTCCTCCTACCGATAACGAGTATCCACGACAGAGACAAAAAGCACTAGGTGAATTTTTTTCATCTGTTAGAGCCTTGGTTCGACAGACTTAATTACCCGACCCACTTATGTTAATTGGAAATAGTAGATATCCAACAGAACAACAAAAATTGGCACGAGATGATAACATTAACGGACAATATTGTGGAATATAATATAGGATATTTATTTCATTGTTTTATTCATTTGTATACATTCTGTATCAACCATCATGCTTCACAAAAGAAGCAGATGGAGAAGAATAAGAATGGCCAATGTACTAATTTTTCATAATGCACTAGTAATTAATAGTAATATCTTTATCTTATAATTAGTTTTTTATTATTTGTTGCAATTGTTGTTTAAGATTGTGTACAATGGAAGGTTAGACAAATGTGAAATCTCTCCATAAGTGAGTATTATTTCGAGAGGCATTAACCTATAAATATTGAACTCAAAAATTTTAAATAGAGATTAAGTATGTAATTTTGTGGTGTTTGTTATAATACAAAATTGGTGAAGTAGGGTCAAAAGCTTTAAATATAAAAGCACAGTAAAAGGGGCTATTCGTGAAAAGAGGCAACTCTTCTTCTTATCTATAAATACGAAGACATCCTAGAAGTAGAGAATTCAATAATTTGCATGTATGTTTCAGACTTTGTTGTATTCTGATAGAGAATTGCTCGTAATCCTTAAAGTATATACAAACAATAACTCTTGAAAGATAGTGATCTTTCACGCCTCAACGTATTTAATTCTCTGTTACTTACCTATCTTTTCTAACATGTGCGACACATACTTAGCTATGGCTACTTCATTCCAAACCATGCAGTCATCATGTCTGGCTAGAGTTTGATTTGGAATTTCACCAACTCTTTTACAGATTCATGCAGTCCGATACATACTTAATTTGATTTTTATACATATTTAGTGAATTTATTAATACAAATATAGACTTTAGGCTAAAATTATTAACTTATACGTAACCTTTTAGCTCTGCTCGTGATCATGGTGTAGAGGAGGATCCAAGATTTGAATATTATGAGTTCAATATTTAAGGTTTCTAGCATTAAACCCATCATATTTTCAAAGCTCTGGGTTCACATTCATTATTTCTTACAACTTTAGTAAATTTTTACACATAAATTTATGCCTCGCCTCGAAAGTTATGTATTCAATTGAACCCGTGCTATAGTGCTAGATACGCCACTTTGTGATTAGGTAGCGTTTGGATATAAAAAAATTGTTATTTTTGGAATAAAGTTGACATATGGTGTTTGGAATTTGAAATTATTTATGGATATGCATTTCATTTGAAAAAATATTACAGTTTTGTGAGTAAAGAACAAAAAATTCCGAAAATTTTGAAATAGTGACTTTGAAAAACTCATTTTCAAAAAATCTTCAAAAAACATACAAAATTTCATGGATAAACATATTTTTGAAAGAAAAAAAAAATCCAAAATAAGGGGAAGAAAATTTATGGACAAATAGGTCCTAAAATTTCGAGGTTTTTTTCAGTCTTCTTGACTAGTTCAATTTCTGAATGCCTTTGTGACGCCAAGTAGTCAATAGTCAAAACCATACCATGAAATTGAAAATAGCTATTTGTGAATGAATCAAAGTCGCAGCAACACGTTATAAAATTTGGGTATAAATACACCAAAACCTCATTATATTTTCATTACCAAATTAAACTCATCAAAATTCATATAGGACTACTAACTCCTCCATTTTCCAGCTTATAATTATTGAACAAATTAAATCAACATGGCAACACAAAGTAACAGCTTTTTCGCTACTTCTTGTTGTATAATCTTGCTTTTCTTTTTGTTCTTAAGCTTTGAAACAAGTGAAGCATCAAGAATTCTTAAACATGAAGAAAAAGAAGGTATTTGGAGGGAAAATGGACAATATCTTCTGTTACCATCTCTGCAATGGCGTCCAGTTCGCCCTCCCAGATCAAATCCCGGCACCAACTCTTTTATAGACGTGACGAGTCAGGTGTCAGAAAGGAACTTTGCAGGCCGTAAAGAAGTTTCTCATCCTCCTCCACTTGCAGTTAGCATGGCTAGACCCATTTAAGACAAGTCACATAAAACAATATTCGCAACATGAGTACAATAGGTAGGAGGCGTGTTCGTTTTTTCGCTCCCGAGTAAAATAATATTAAACAGGCGATGCGTCTACGTACCTACAAAAAATATTTCTTAAAATGACTCGATTGACAGTTTTGCACAATATAATAGGATCTTTAATTTGTTTCATTGTATTATTCATTTTTAATTATTCAGTATCGACCATATTCATGCTTCACAAAAGAAGGAAAAGAAATGCCAATGTACTATAATTGTTCATAAGCCATGAGGTAATTAGTGAAATAATTTATATCATCTTCTTATTTAATTTCTCTATTTCTGTATCATTGCAATTGTTCTTGTTTATGAACGTGCGGGAGGAACGTGCAGTACCCATTATTTACGCCGCACATCAAACCCTTACGATTTAATCCTGGCCGAGGCAGGATTTTCGTTAAGGGGTTCAAAAAAGATTAAAAAAATTGTAGTTAGTGGGAATTGAATCATTGACCTTACAAAGGTTTTGAAACCTCTCGACTAAGTTATGCTTTTAGTCTATGTCAAGAAAATTCAAAACATAATATATAGAGGTAAATATAGATTTGGCCTTGTATATTTTTTCAGCGAAAGGGTTCGGGTGACCCCTAAATCCGCCCCTGCATGTGGGTTATGTAAAGTGTAGATGCATATGATATAATCATGGTTAAGTGATAATAACTTAACAAATGTCATGCGTCCATTTAATTTGCTTTGGTATAAATATCGAGTGTGAAGTCCAGATTTCGAAAAAACTGCTAATCACTTATGCAACAACGTGTTCTTCTCCTAGCTAATATAATGATGAAATCGACGTGAAAAAAATGAAGCAATAGGATCAAACCTAACGACAAAGACTTACTATACAATGTCAATCATTAAGTGTAATTTTTTTTAGGTCTAAATCTAAATCGCTATATGCGATTTATCTTTTAAGTTTACAAACACTTATTACTAGTTAAGTTTGAGGTCTAAATAGATTTATATGATCAAGATTTGTAAAGCCTTAATTAATACTTTCTCCTATCCACAATAAGTGATCATTTTATTTTTGGCACACCCATTAAAAAAATATGAATTTCTGGAGAAAAATGATGTATTCACTATATTAATTTTAATTAATTATGACCTTGACATATTGAAATATGTAAATAAGGACAAATTTGGAAAATTAATTCCTTCTTAATTACGGAAACGAAAACTTATTTTGAACTCAAATAAAAAAGTAAAATTATCAGTTATTATGGACCAAATATCAGAGCTGCATTATTAGAAAGAAGTCCACTATGTAAAAAGAAAGAATGTGAAATAAATTTCTTACCAGTAGAACGTTAATTTTGAACAAAAAGTCTATTCTATATTAAACAAAGAAAGTATAATTAATATAGGCGTAATCGTTTTCTTAATCATTGGAAGTATTTTGACTTAGGTTAGAGTTGGAGTTGAATTTTATGGGTTTTTTTAACTAATTATCAAATTTGTAGCTCATTTTAGCGGCAATAAAAAATTTATATATATTTAATAAATTTAATAATAAATACAAAATAAACATAATCTATTAAATTCACCTGATACTCTAGTTTTGCCCCAGTAAAGTTTTCCCAAAAGTGACAAGTGGACTTGACAATTCGACCCAAGAATCAGTCCGATGAGCACCGGGAGCAGTGTATAATTTGGTAAATATCGAATTATCGTATCGAACTCAAAAATTTTGGTATTTGATATTCGATATTTTCGCATTCGGTATGGTATTTGATTTAAGTTTTAAAAATAATTTGGTATTAGATATGGTATTTGGTATTTGAAAATAATATACCGAAATATATATTTTATTACACAATACACATATTATTAATTATAACATAAATATAAAAAATCTATAATTTTACTTTTTTTTTTGTTATAAGTTCATCAATTAACTCTAAACAAGAAATAAGACATTCTAATGACCAAAATTATTCTTTTATGTACAATTTTATCTCTCTGGGTTGATATTTGCTGGTTTTTGGACAAATTTTTATCAACAAACGTTTTTAGTTGTGTACGTTTGAGTGTTTTAATTAAGAATATTACAGTCTATGACTCTACGCACTAGTTAGTATTCAAACCGAATAAACCGAAGTTACCGAACCGAAAGAAGAAAAACCGAACCGTACCGAATTTAATTAGGTACGGTATTAGTATAACATATTAAGAAACCGAATACCGAAAATACTGAATCGAAATATCTAAATACCGTAGTACCGTACCGACCAACAAACACCCCTAACGAGGACCTCGTTGTCATAGTCTTTGATTTCTTGTTTTCACTACATTCTTTTTTTTTGGTTTTGATGATTTGGACCTTATAAAATAAGCCATGACATTGCATTTAAAATTCTTTTGTTTTCTTCTAATTTCATGTTTGTTAAATTGATTACCAGAAAGTAAGGAGGTGCTTTACTTCTTCATTCTCTATATTCTTTCTTTTTCATTCGTTAATTTCTATACCTCAAAATTTTATAGTGTAATGTCTTTGCTAAGGATATTACCCTCTGTCCCAATTTATGAGTATTATTTTTTTTTAAAAGTCTGCACCAAAAAAATGACACGTTTTTATATTTAGTAATAATTTAATTTTAATATTTTTTACCCTTATTAAATTGATCAATTCTACAGCAATTTTTGAGATTTGGATTAGATTGCAAATTTCAAAAATCTTCCTTTATATCTTAAGCCTCTGTCAGACACCTTCACATAAATTAGAGAGGGGGTGACGAGTTGGCATTATTGACCTAGTTTCTCTTTCTCTTTAGGGGAGCCTTGGCCCAAGAGGTCACGCGTTCGAGATGTGGAAATAACCTCCTATAGAAATGCAGGAAAAGATTACAAATAATAGATCTGTATGGTCTGGCCTTTTCCCGAACCCCGCACATAACAGAAGCTTAGTACACCGAGCTGCCTTTAATTTTTCTTTTTCTTGACCTAAATTTAATAAATGAGAAAATAGCATGACATGACCAGTTCAATATCATTTTTTTAAATTTCTTTCTGACCCACAAACAGTCAATGGTCAAGATCCCACCCCGAAATTGAAAATTAGCAAATCGCGAAAAGATCAAAGTCGTAGCAACACGCTCTCCAATGGATATATATACACCAAAAACCTCATTATATTTTTCATTACCAAAATTAATCAAAATCAAATATATTCCTTCAATTCCATCTTCTTCTTTTTTCCAACAAATTAAATCAAACATGGTAACACAAAGTAACAATTATTTTCATACTGTTTGTATAATCTTGCTACTTTTGTTATCCCTAAGCATGAAAACAAGTGAAGCAGCAAGAATTCTTGAACATGAAAAAGAACATTATCTTCTATTACCATCTCTGCAATGGCGTCCAGTTCGTTCTCCCGGATCAAATCCTGGCACGAATTCTCGTACAAACATGGCAAGCCAAGTTTCACAAAGAAACTTTGCCGGTCGTAAAGAGATTATACCTAGTCCTCCAGCACTTCCTTCTACTAAACAACACTCAGAAGAGAACTTAATTTCTATACACTGACGGTGTAAAATTTTATAGCGATAGTAGTTGGCACAGATATCCATTGACGACATGTCCCATCAGCTCCATCTAACACCATACAACAATAAATAACAGGCAAAATTTACCTCTCAAGACTCTTACAACACCTTTTATTTTTCTTCTCTAAACTGCATAATTATGTGCAGTTAGGGTTATATAAGACGGATCCTTACTTGTATCCTATAACATAAATATATATAGACTTGAAAGAGGCCATATATAGATTCTTCCAATACCTGAACTGCAAATACTATACAGCACAAGGTGTTTGTTTTATGTATAATTCTGTATAACCATATATAATCGATGTATAATCTAGGTATACGGAAAAATAGACAGTGAAACATACCGGTTGTTTGTGTAAAGATTTTTTTTGTAATGATCAATACAATTTAACATGTTGTAGACGTTACTTTTCTTATTTTTCATCTTAACTTTTATCTTAATTCCAAGTATTATGGGTACTCGCTATTAATAAAACTCATTGTTTACACAAACATTGTAATCATCATAGTTTTCTACATTTGTTATATGTTTTGTTCATTGTATATCGATTCAGTATTTTATATGACGGGGTTAGAAGAATCATTACATTAGCAGTAAAAAAGTGAATGCAAGTGAAGTGAACGTAAGACCAAACCTCCATATTGGTGGCGCTGCTTTGCCCACATATTATGACCATAATGTTTCCATGCAACTTAAAAATATATTAGAACTACAGTCAAATATTTTTATAATATTTCTATATAACAATCATTTATTATAAAAGTTAAAAAAAAAATTGAAATTATTTTTTTATGTTATACTATAAAATACATGTCATCTGTAATAGCACTTCACTATATATAACATCCAAAAATTATAGGAACAAGCGCAACTGATATAAAGAGATTTGACTGTATCGTGTATTTGGACACAAAAAGTGAGTGTCGGTTGAGCCTTGAGGTGATGACAATGGATTTCATATTATTAAATGGAATTTAACTTATGCATGCGGATAGCCTAAAGATTTTTATACTGTCTATGTATTTTAACTCGTTACAATTGATATTTACTCTATTTATAATTAACGAGTTTAAGTTACGTAGATTCATCGTTGATCTAAAATAATCACACAAGTAGGTCAATTGCTAACAGTTACAGGAAATTCTATATAATAAGCATATATTATTGTAAAACTGGCGTGTGGTAGCCACTAAATAAGGTGATGTTTATTTTTTATCCACCAATTCTAATGTTGAGCAAAAATAGCTACTACTCTATTAAAATTATTATGAAAAGACAATTTACACTTACCGTAGCCATGAATGGTCGGGTCGAAAGTAGTCGAAGTATAAATATCTTTTTCCTTACCGTAGCTATGAATGAGATTCAAGAACGAGTTGTTATCTTCAACAATGGTGTTATCAAATGAACTTGACTTCAATGGAAATATTAACAGACAATTTTACAAAATAAGAAAAAGAGTGATGAGTAAACAGGAAATGCAATTCCTTCCCAAAAGTTAAGGACATGTAGTCCTGAAGTTAAGTTCAAAAGTTAAGGACATGTAGTCCTGAACCTAGAGTTCCAAGTTCAAAAGTTAAGGACATGTAGTCCTGAAGTTAAGTTCAAAAGTTAAGGACATGTAGTCCTGAACCTAGAGTTCCAAGTTCAAAAGTTAAGGACATGTAGTCTCGAAGTCCTGAACTTAGAGTTACAAGTTCAAAAGTTAAGGACATGTAGTCCTGAAGTCCTGAACTTAGAGTTACAAGTTCAAAAGTTAAGGACATGTAGTCCTGAAGTCCTGAACTTAGAGTTACAAGTTCAAAAGTTCCGGACATGTAGTTCTGAAGTCTTGAAGTTAAGTTCAAAAGGTAGGGACATATAGTCCTGTAGTCCTGAACTTAGAGTTCCAAGTTCAAAAGTTAAGGACATGTAGTCCTGAAGTTTTGAACTTAGAGTTACAAGTTCAAAAGTTAAGGACATGTAGGGTGTGTTTGGTGTAAAGAAAAATATTTTCTTGGAAAACAAGTAAGTAATCTTATTCATTTTCTGGTGTTTGGTACGCAAATCAAGGAAAATAAATTTTCTCAAGAGTATTCATAAATAATTTTGATATATTGAACATGAAGTCATAAACTTTCGAACCAACAACCTTCCGAACCCACAAATTTCATAAACTTCTGAACGGCAAAACTTTCGAAGCCGCAAAATTTCGAACTCTTAAACTTTATAATTTCTAAACCCGTAAACTTCGAAACACATAAACCTCCGAACTCATATCTTTGGAACTTGTAAAATTTTGAACCTGTAAACCGAAAGGTGAAAAAAGTAAAACTGAAATATATAAAATAAAATAAAAAATCTCGGGGGGTCGGGGGAGGGGGCAAGGTGGGGGTGCAGACAAAAAATAAAATTTTGAAAATTACGAAAAAAGTAAAAAAATAAACAGAAATTTTCAAAATAAAATAAAAAAAGTAAAAATATTTTTTTTGCGGTGTAGGGGTGGGTGGGTGGTGACGAAAAAAAACCTTTTTGGAGAGAGGGCATGGGGTGGAGTTAGGTGGGTGGGTGTTGGAGGGGGCTGAGGGTAAGGAATAGGGCGGAGAAGGTTGAGAAGGAGTTTTGGAAAATATTTTTCCTTCTCTTGATAGGGAAAACATTTTCCTCCAATTGGAGAAAAATGAATTGATGAAGAAAATATTTTCTAAAAAATTTAAGCCAATCAAACATGGGAAAATTGGAAAACATTTTCCAGAAAATGTTTTCCTTCATACCAAACACACCCGTAGTCCTGAAGTCTTGAAGTTAAGTCCAAAAGTTAAGGACATGAGTAGAAGAGTATTTTCGTCGGGGCAGTTAAAGTTTATTAAAACAGTGACTAAAGACTAAGACATTTTAAATAGTGGCTTAAAAGTAAATACATGTGTTATTTGTGACTAATCGTACACTTCCCCCTATATTATTCATTACCTAATAAAAATGGACTCCCCAAAATTTTGGGACCTAAAGCCTTTGCTTTAGTTGCTTTGGTCTTGAGCCGGTACCTATATAATCATGTATAATTTATATATATCAATTAGAAAAAAATAAATACTGAATCCAATCGTCTATTTAGGTAAAGATCCCGTGAAGCAATGACCAAACCCAAATACGTTGGAGATGGCCTTAGTAGACCTCTTTTGTCAATGCCTCAGTCAGTGGGTAAAAAGAAATTCAAAGTGGGAATTAATTTGCTACTGCTATAGTGCTATTCTCGTACGTGACTTATATTCATAAGTCCCAAAGTTGGATCATAGCCCACACAATGTTTAGCTGGATCAAAAGAGGCATGTCAATTTGAGGTAAAAAGCGGGTTAGTCAGTTTTCGGATTGGTCGTTCAAAAATAGCCAGCGTTTGTAAAGTCATTGAAAAATAACCATTATTTTGCTGCAACACGAAAACTTCCAGCATAATATACTGGAGATCGGTGCACATGTGTATGAATTTCCAGCATATTATGCTGGAACTCCAACACGCGTAAAGTTCCACTATAATATACTGGAGATTGGAGCACCTATGTATGAACTTCTAGCATATTATGCTGGACGGCTATATTGTACTGGAACTCCAGCATAATATATTGGAGTTCCAGTATACTTATGCTAGAACTCCAGTATAATATACCGGAGTTCCAGTATATTATGCTAGAGTATTTTCTGAATTTTGAATAGTGTTTTCGTTCAGATTTATCTTTACATGAAAAAAGGCTAAATTTTGATTATTTTTGAAATTGTGGTTGCTATGGATGAAGACCCCTCCACAAAACGACGATAGTAACCGGCCAAACCCAAGAAACTCCTAATCTTAGTGGTTGTGGTGGGTCTAGGCCAGTTCTTGACTGCCTCTATCTTCTTAGGATCAACCTGAATACCCTCAGCTGATACGATATGACCCAAAAAGGCTATTGAATCTAACCAGAACTCACATTTAGAAAACTTAGCATACAACTGATTATCCCTCAAAGTCTGGAGTGCTATACGGAGATGTTGCTCATGCTCTTCTCGACTACGGGCGTATATAAGAATGTCTTCAATGAACACGAACACAAAATATTCCAGATGTGGCTTGAAAACCCGATTCATTAAGTCCATAAAGGCCGCTGGAGCATTAGTCAACCCAAAAGACATAACCAAAAATTTATAGTGCCTATACCTCGTACGAAAGGTTGTCTTAGGGATATCGAACGCCCTAATCTTCAGCTGATGGTAGCCTGACCTCAAATCAATTTTCGAAAACACTCTAGCACCCTGAAGTTGATCAAATAGGTCATCAATCCTTGGCAACAGATATTTATTCTTGATAGTAACTTTATTCAGCTGCCTCTAGTCTATGCACATTCTCATTGACCCATCTTTCTTATTTACAAACAAAACTTGTACACCCCAAGGCGAGACACTGGGTCTTATGAAACCCTTATCTAGCAAATCTTGTAACTGTTCTTTCAATTCTTTCAATTCTGGTGGGGCTATTCGATATGGAGGAATGGAAATGGGCTGAGTGCCCGGAGCCATATCAATACAGAAATCAAGTTCCCTGTCGGGCGACATACCCGGTAGGTCTGTAGGAAATACCTCAGGAAACTCACGCACGATAGGAACTGACTCTATTGAAGATACCTCAGCATCAGAATCACGAATATGAGCCAAATAAGCCAAACACCCTTTCTCCACCATGCGACGAACCTTAGCATATGAAATTACCCGGCTGGGAGGATGACCATGAGTCCATTTTCATTCTAATCAAGGCAACCCCGGTAAGGCTAAAGTAACCATCTTGGCTTGACAGTCTAAAGTGGCATAATAGGACGACAACCAATCCATGCCTAATATAATATCAAAGTCAACCATGTCTAGAAGTAAAAGATCAACACTAGTTTCAAGACCTTTAATGACTACCGTGCACAAACGGTATACTCGATCTACCACAATAGCATCCCCCACCGGTGTAGACACATAAACAGGAACACTCAAGGGATCACGGGGCACATTCAAATACGAGGTAAAATAGGAGGAAACATACGAATAAGTAGACCCTGGATCAAACAAAACGGAAGCAGCTCTATCACAAACTGAGATGATACCTGTAACAACAGTGTCGGAGGATTCTGCCTCAGGTCTAGCTGGAAAAGCATATAGTCGGGGTTGAGCCCCACCACCCTGAACCACACCTCTGAGAGGACCTCCACCTCTAGCTATCTGTCCTCAACCCCTAACATTCTGGCCTCTACCTCTGACTGCCTGACCCCTACCCCTTGCTGGCTGGGCAGGTGGTACTGCAGCTGGTGCCGGAACTATGACACGAGAACCCTGGTACTGATTCTGACTATTCAAAAATCTCGGACAAGATCTCCGAACATGCCCATATTCACCACACTCAAAACATCCCTCCTGATATGAGGACTGACCCTGACGAACCGGCTGACCACGATAATAACTCTGCAGAGGAGGTGCTCTAATAGGAGCTCAAGGAGCACTGCAGACTGGCTGAGCAGAAGGAGGTACATAAGAACCACGACCCCCAGAAGTACCATGTGAAACCTGTAGCGCTGAATGGAATGGCCTGGATGAATGGCCTCTCCTAAATGAAGTCCCGCCTCCAGATGAGGCACCACTGAAAACGTCGGAATGACGAGGTCTCTTGTCTGACCCCTGACCTCCCATCCCAAGAACTGACTCAACCCTCCTAGATATATTAGCTGCATCCTGAAGAGAAATCTCGGACCTTGTTTCCTTGTCCATCTGCAACCTGATGGGCTGAGCAAGGCCATCAATAAACCTTCTGACCCTTTCCCTCTCTGTGGGCAATATAAGGATAGCATGTCTAGCTAGATCCACGAAATGAGTCTCGTACTGAGTCACAGTCATGTTTCCCTGCTGTAGTCGCTCAAACTGACGACGCTTATCCTCTCAAGTAGTGACAGGTAAGAACTTCTCCAAAAAGAGATGAGAAAGATGATCCCAAGTCAGAGCAGGTGATCCCACTGGCCTTGTCAACAAATAGTCTCTCCACCATTTCTTGGCGGAAACAGTCATCTGAAAAACTGCAAAATCGACCCCATTGGTCTCCAAAATACCCATATTACGCAACACCTCATGACAACTATCAAGATATTCCTGTGGATCCTCTGAAGTAGCACCACCGAAATGGACAGGAAATAGCTTAATGAACCTGTCAAGTATCCACAAAGCATCTGATGACATGGATTCCCTATTAGCGGGCGGCATTGCTGCAGCTGGCTGAATTACCCCAACGGTATTGGTCACTGCAGTCTGAACCTGAGGAGTAGTCTGAACTGGAGTGTGGGTAGTAGGAGTCGGGACCTCTCCTATAGCCTGAGATACGACTGCTGCAACAGGAAAGGTGCTAGTCTGTCCACACTCTCCATAAGGCCCACTAAATGGACCAAAGCATCCTGAAGAACTGGGTAGCAATAAACCCCTCGGGAACCTGAGCTGGTCCCGGTGGGACAGTCTGAGCCGGAACCCCCTCATTAATCTCAATCTGGGGTTTCGCAGATGTGGTTGCTGCCTGAGAAACGGGCTGAGTCCTGCCCCTGCCTCGGCCTATGCCCCTAGTAGGAGTTGCTGCTGCTGGAGGTCCGAAATTCTGGTCAGCGAAAGATGAAGCACGTGTTCTCGCCATCTGCGAGAGAATAGAAGAGTCCAAATCAGTATTTGAGATACAGGAATCGCACGATAGAATAGAAATAAAAATGGATTTGTTTCCTAACTCAATAGCCTCTGAGAGATAAGTACAGACGTCTCCGTACCAATCCCCCAGACTCTACTAAGCTTGTTCGTGGATTGTGAGACCTAAGTAAACCTAGTTCTCTGATACCAACTTGTCACGACCCAAATTTCCAACCTTAGGGATCGTGATGGCGCCTAACACCACACCATCTAGGCAAGCCAATGTTAGAATTCGATTGACTAATTTTCTTAATTAATTACTTAAGTATAAATAAATCAATTTAAAATGGACTTAATTAACATAATTTACAACAACCTCAAAACAAAATAATAATAATAACCAACTAAATGAAACGAACCACGAACTAATTATATAATTAACTCTAAGACTACCCCAGGGTCTGGTGTCACAATCCACGAACTACTAAAGAATACTACAAATAATGGCTGATAGGAATAGTGTATCTGTTCTGAATAATTTAAAACAGTGTATGTAGAAATAGGAGAAGACTCTCGGAATCTGCGAACGCAGGCAGATGTACCTCGTGTCTCCAAATGAATCGGTGGTCGTCCTGAAGTCCTCTACTGCTGACTAGTACCTGGATGTGTGCAAAAGAGCACAGAGTGTAGTATCAGTACAACCGACCCCATGTACTGTGTAAGTGACGAGCCTAACATCGACGAAGTAGTGACGAGGCTAAGTCGGGGCTTCAACAATATAATCGATAACAACAATGAATAATAAAGCCATAAAGAAATCTAAACAAATAGATAAATAAGTGCTGCAACAAAATAAAATAACTCAGCTATAACCAATTCTCAAATAACTCTTCAAAGTTCCAAACTTTAACTTTGAATAAAAATAGTACTGAAATATTTAAAGAGTAGTAAAATAGAAATTTTAACTTTTCAAAACTTTTATTTTCTTGTTCTTTTAAAAATCAGTAAAATATAAATGTCCTCCCTTATCGCTCCTTGTTGCGGCGTGCAACCCGCTCCCACCAGACATATCATATCAATTTATTTATCAGTTTCACAATTCAGGACAAGCCTTTCACAATATTTTTGTCTCCACAATTACAAATAATAAACTATATTTTTCTCATAACTTCATCAATATTCTCTCAACCATGAAACCAACAAGAATATCAAATATAAATATTTATTTCGTAAAAACAATGCCAAACCTCTCAACCATTTTTATATCACAAGGAAACCAGCTCAAACAACCAATACTCTTTCCAAATAGTCACAACAATATCTAACAACAAATCAACAAGGCCAAATAGTCATAGAAACAATAATGAACATATAACAATTAAGACGATAATCAAATAAGTGGGGAACAGGAAAGGGGATCATGTTTAACAACCAATTTGGGTGGTGTATAGATACTCGTCACCACACCTATACACCACGCCCATGCA
>ML267862.1:16685-27706 GCA_005239495.1 Nicotiana undulata
CTAATGCTAAAGGAACTAACTTTATTGAAAAATATAATTTTTCCTAAGTTTTCTCAAAAAAAGTGAAAACCCGACCCCGGGCCCGCTTGGTCTAAACTCGGGGTACGGACCAAATTACGTTTACCCATTCACCATGAACCCAAATATGCTATTAGTTTTGAAATCCGACCTTAATTTGATATAAAAATTCGATTTTTACAAAACTCCCTAATTCTACCCAAACCCTCATTTTTTACCATGAAAATTCTTTGTTTTTGCTTTAAAAGTGATGTAAAATAGTAAGGAATTGAAAGAACAAGGTTTGAAATTGATTACCTATGAATTGGGGATGAAGATTGTTGAAGAAAACTCGTTTTTAGGGCTGGAACCTCGAAAAACTGGAGAAGAAAGGGTTCTGCCCGTTTTAAAAAGATATTTATAATAGCTGGGCTAGGCAACTATGCGATCGCGGGTAATGACATGCGATCGCACAGGGTAAGGGGGGTTGGGGCAGTGCGATCGCGGGGCGGAGTGTGCGTTCGCACAGTGTATTGGATTTCCCTCCCCAGGCCAATCTTTGCACTATGCGTTCGCATGGGGGAAATTGCATTCGCACAGTAGGGTCCAGGTGAAGCAGTGCGATCGCGCACCTGCTTATGCGGTCGCACAGAACAAATGTTGGGGCCCTTTTTTGGTTACACTATGCGATCGCAGTCCTATCTATGCGATCGCAGTCCTATCTATGCGATCGCATAGAACAACAGACCTGGACACCAGAAAAATAAAAATCAGCAGTTCTTTCAAGTTCAAAAACATCCTGTGACCTACCCGAAACTCACCCGAGCCCTCGGGGCTCCAAACAAATCATGCACGCAAGTCTAAAAATATCATACGGACTTGATCGTGCGATAAAATCGTGAAAATAACATGAAAATCTATGAATTAAACCTCAAAACTCACTATTTTCAACAAGAACTCTTAATGTTCATAATTTCTCAACGGGATGTCCGAATCACGTCAAACGAACTCCGTTTTTCATCAACTTTCACAGTTAACCTTTAAATATCATAACAATGTTGTATCGGGCTCCGGAACCAAAATACGGGCCCGATACCAATGATTTTTAGCATTATTTCTTTTCTTTAATTCATAAACATTTCAGCAAAACAATTTCTTTCAAAAATTGATTTCTAAGGATTGGGACCTCGGAATTCATTTCCGGGCACACGCCCGAGTCCCATATTTTACTGCGGACCTTCCGGGATTGTCGGAACACGGATCCAGATCCGTTTACCTAAAATATTGACCAAAGTCAACTTTTATCAAATTTAGATCCTAAAAATCACTATTTCTCATATTTTCACATAAAAGCTTTCCGGTTTCACGCCCGGACTGCGCACGCAAATCGATGTATTTAATTTTGGTCTTTTTATGGCTATTAAGTATGGAACATAGTCTAATTTTATAAACTGACCCCTTGGGTCATCACACTTAATGAGTTTGCATCTCAATTTTTGGATGATTTAGCGGAGTTTTGAGGTGAATTGAACTGGAAATTTGAAGTAGAAGATGAAACATGAAAAAAGATTATGTGAATCACATTGTGTATCATATGCGTATCACATATGTATCAAATGTATATCACATGTATATCTACGTATACATGTATGGTTGTATGTGTGATACATGCATGATATATGTTTGATACATGTGTCGTAAAAGATTTATTTACTCCGATTTTGACTTCGATTTTTGATATCAAATCAATCCAAATCACCCTCCATTCTGTGAGGTCCATCCCATTGGTTGGCAAAAGTTGGCAATAGCCTTATGCCTATTTTGCCTATGCTATGGCAAAGATCTTTGGTGGAAGATTTTACTTGGAGCCAAAGTTTAAGATTTGTAGAGGAGAATTAATAATTCTCATGTAGCATTCTTGGGGACTAAGTTTTGCTCTTCTATAAAAGAGGGAGCTCTTTCACTTCTTCAATCACACCAACAAAGAGAGAAAGAAAGAGTGAGGCATCACAGACATAGTATAAGAAAATAGTTTGTGAGGAAAAATAAAGAGTGTCAGCAATATTGTAGTGAGGTGGAAATATCAAAAGAAAGTTATTTATTTTGAGTATTATAGTGGTCTTTGTTTATTTTACTCGGGCCTACAAAGTGTAAAAATTCCTTACAATAGTGATATCAGTTTCTCCTCTCGGGGTCGTATTTTTTTCCCCTTATTCAGAAGGGTTTTCCACGTCAAAATCTTGGTGTCATTGTCACTCTTTTATCATTGTTGATTATCGTATCTCGGTGCTACGTTATTATTTCGCTTTTATTACGGTGAATATTATTTTTGTGGGGGGTTTATTCCCAAACAACTGGTATTAGAGCACAGGTTCTGCTCGTTCACGAAAATAATATTCACTGTCGGTAGTACTATACTCGGTGAAAAAAAATGTCCGGAGTAAAGTACGAGGTAGAAAAATTCAATGGAGATAGAGGTTTCTCAACATGGCAAAGAAGGATGAGGGATCTTCTCATTCATCAGGGATTACACAAGGTACTAGATGTTGATGCCAAAAAGCCTGATACCATGAAAGGTGAGGATTGGGCTGACTTTGATGAAAAGGCTGCTAGTGCAATCAGGTTGCACTTATCAGATGATGTGGTAAATAACACCATTGATGAAGATACCGCATGTGCTATTTGGACAAGGTTGGAAAGCCTATACATGTCCAAAACGCTGACAAATAAATTGTACCTGAAGAAGCAGTTATACGCCCTACACATGGGTGAAGGTACGAATTTTTTTTACATTTAAATGTGTTTAACAAACTAATCACACAACTTGCCAATCTCGCAGTGAAAATTGAGGAAGAAGATAAAGCCATCTTGCTATTGAACTCGTTTCCATATTCATACGATAATCTAACAACAACCATCCTGCACGGTAAGACTACCATTGAGTTGAAAGATGTCACATTGGCTCTTGTACTCAATGAGAAGATGAGAAAGAAGCCTGAAAATCAAGGACAAGCTCTCATCACAGAAGGCAGAGGCAGGAGTTATCAAAGGAGTTCTAGCAACTATGGTAGATCCGAAGGTCGTGGGAAGTCCAAGAACCGATCCAAATCAAAAGCCAGAAATTGCTACAATTGCGATCAACCAGGTCACTTCAAAAGAGATTGCCCAAATCTAAGAAAGGGAAAAGAGGAAACCAGTGGCCAGAAGAATGATGACAACACAACCGCCGTGGTGCAAAATAATGATAATGTTGTTCTCTTCATAAATGACGAAGAGGAATGCATGCATTTGGCAGGTCTAGAGTCGGAATGGGTGGTTGACACAGTAGCATCTTACCATGCCACACCGGTAAGAGATATTTTTTACAGATATGTAGTAGGTGATTTCGGCACTATGGGAATGGGTAACACAAGTTACTCACAGATTGCGGGGATTGGTGACATTTGTATCAAGACAAATGTCGGATGCACATTGGTTCTAAAAGACGTGCGGCATGTACCTGATTTGCGGATGAACTTGATCTGGGGAATTGCTTTAGAACGAGATGGATACGAGAACTATTTTGCAAATCAAAAGTGGAGACTCACCAAGGGATCATTGGTGATTGCAAAGGGAGTTTCTCGTGGCACGTTGTACATGACAAATGCAGAAATATGCCGAGGTGAATTAAACGCGGCACAAGATGAGATTTCTGCAGATTTGTGGCACAAAAGAATGGGTCATATGAGCGAGAAGGGATTGCAGATTCTTGCGAGGAAATCACTCATCTCTTTTTCCAAAGGTACAACGGTAAAACCTTGTGATTACTGTTTATTTGGTAAGCAACATAGAGTCTCATTTCGGACATCGTCTAAAAGAAAATTGAATGTGCTCGATTCAGTATATTCAGATGTTTGTGATCCAATTGAAATTGAATCGATGGGTGGTAACAAATACTTTGTTACTTTTATTGATGATGTTTCACGTAAATTGTGGGTTTACATCTTGAAAACCAAAGATCAGGTGTTTCAAGTTTTTCAGAAGTTTCATGCTCCGGTGGAAAGGGAGATAGGACGAAAGCTAAATCGTCTCCGAAGTGACAATGGAGGTGAGTACACTTCAAGAGAATTTGAAGAGTACTGTTCAAGTCATGGGATCAGACATGAAAAGACAGTTCCTGGAACCCCACAGCACAATGGCGTAGCCGAGAGGATGAACAACACCATTTTTGAGAAGGTGAGAAGCATGCTCATAATGGCTAAACTGCCTAAGTCATTCTGGGGTGAAGCAGTTCAGACAACTTGTTACCTGATCAATATGAGTCCATCAGTTCCATTGGAGTTTGACATCCCAGAGAGAGTTTGGACCAACAAGGAGGTGTCCTACTCATATCTAA
This sequence comes from Nicotiana undulata, assembly GCA_005239495.1. Taxonomy (NCBI): domain Eukaryota; kingdom Viridiplantae; phylum Streptophyta; class Magnoliopsida; order Solanales; family Solanaceae; genus Nicotiana; species Nicotiana undulata. The sequence goes on from ML267862.1 coordinate 21,058, forward strand.
AAGTGTTCGGTTGCAGATCTTTTGCACATGTACCAAAGGAGCAGAGAACAAAACTGGATGATAAATTCGTTCCTTGCATATTCATCGGATATGGAGATAAAGAGTTCGGGTACAGATTGTGGGATCCTGTAAAGAAGAAAGTCATTAGAAGCAGAGATGTAATCTTCCGAGAAAGTGAAGTTGGAACTGCTGATAATATGTCGGAGAAGGCCAAGAATGGTATAATGCCTAACCTTGTTACCATTCCTTCTACTTCTAACAATCCCATAAGTGCAGAAAGTAGGGCCGACGAGGTTGCCGAGCAATGGGAGAAACCTGGTGAGGTTATTGAGCAGGGGGAGCAACTTGATAATGATGTCGAGCAAGTGGAGCACCCCACTCAGGGAGAAGAACAACCTCAGCCTCTGAGGATATCAGAAAGGCCGAGGGTAGAGTCATGCAGGTACCCTTCCACAGAGTATGTCCTCATCAGTGATGAAGGGGAGCCAGAAAGTCTTAAAGAGGTGTTGTCCCATCAAGAAAAGAACCAGTGGATGAAAGCCATGCAAGAAGAGATGGAGTCTCTACAGAAAAATGACACATACAAGCTGGTTGAACTTCCAAAGGGTAAAAAACCACTCAAATGCAAGTGGGTTTTTAAACTCAAGAAAGATAGAAATGGCAAGTTGGTCAGATACAAAGCTCGATTGGTGGTTAAAGGCTTCGAACAGAAGAAAGGTATTGATTTTGATGAAATTTTCTCACCTGTTGTTAAAATGACTTAGTACAATATTGCCTAGATCTTGAAGTGGAGCAGTTGGATGTGAAAACTGCATTTCTTCATGGAGATTTGGAAGAGGAGATTTATATGGAGCAGCCAGAAGGATTTGAAGTAGATGGAAAGAAACACATGGTGTGCAAATTGAATAAGAGTTTTATGGGTCGAAGCAGGCACCAAGGCAGTGGTACATGAAGTTTGACTCATTCATGAAAAGTCAAACATACATAAAGACCTATTCTGATCCATGTGTATACTTCAAAAGATTTTATGATAACAACTTTATTATATTGTTGTTGTATGTGGATGACATGTTGATTGTAGGACAAGACAAGGAGCTAATTGCAAAGTTGAAGAGAGATCTGTCCAAGTCATTTGATATGAAGGACTTGAGCCCAGCACAACAAATTCTGGGGATCAAGATAGTTCGAGAGCGAACAAGCAGAAAGTTATGGCTATTTCAGGAGAAGTACATTGAACGTGTACTGGAACGCTTCAACATGAAAAGTGCTAAGCTAGTCAGCACACCTCTTGTTGGTCATCTGAAGTTGAGAAAGAAGATGTGTCCTACAATAGTGGAGGAGAAAGGGAACACGACCAGAGTTCCTTATTCTTCAGCAGTCGGAAGCTTGATGTATGCATTGGTATGCACCAGACCTGATATTGCTCATGCAGTTGGTGTTGTTAGCAGGTTCCTTGAAAAACCTGAAAAAGAACATTGGGAAGCAGTCAAGTGGATACTCAGGTACCTAAGAGGTACTGTAAGAGATTGCTTGTGTTTTGGAGGATCTGATCCAATCTTGAAGGGCTACATAGATGTTGATATGGCAAGTGATACCGATAATCGTAAATGTACTACTGGATACCTGTTCACATTTTCAGGGGGAGCTATATCATGGCAGTCGAAATTGCAGAAATGTGTCGCACTCTCTACAACTGAAGCAGAGTATATTGCCTCTACTGAAGCTGGCAAGGAGATGGTATGGCTGAAATGATTTCTTCAAGAACTTGGATTGCACCAGAAGGAATATATAGTCTATTGTGACAGCCAAAGTGCAATAGACTTGAGCAAAAATACCATGTATCATGCATGGACAAAGCATATCGATGTGAGATATCACTGAATTCGAGAAAGAATAGAGGATGGATCTATGCAGGTCAAGAAGATCCATACAAGTGAGAATCCTTCGGATATGCTGACCAAGGTGGTACCAAGAGACAAGTTCGAGCTATGCAAAGAACTTGTCGGCATGCACTCAAACTAGCAACCCCGGTGTTGCCTCCTTCAGGTGAATGGGACTGGAGGGGGAGATTGTGAGGTCCATCCCATTGGTTGGAAAAAGTTGGCAATAGCCTTATGCCTATTTTTCCTATGCTATGGCAAAGATCTTTGGTGGAAGATTTTACTTGGAGCCAAAGTTTAAGATTTGTAGCGGAGAATTAATAATTCTCATGTAGCATTCTTGGGGACTAAGTTTTGCTCTCCTGTAAAAGGGGGAGCTCTTTCACTTCTTCAATCACACCAACAAAGAGAGAAAGAAAGAGTGAGGCATCACAGACATAGTATAAGAAAATTGTTTGTGAGGAAAAATAGAGAGTGTGAGCGATATTGTAGTGAGGTGAGAATATCAAAAGAGAGTTATTTCTTTTGAGTATTGTAGTGGTCTTCGTAGTATTTTACTCGGGCCTACAAAGTGTAAAATTCCTTACTATAGTGATATCAGTTCCTCCTCTCGGGGTCGTGATTTTTCCCCTTATTCAGAAGGGTTTTCCACGTAAAAATCTTGGTGTCATTGTCACTCTTTTATTATTGTTGATTATCGTATCTCGGTGCTACGTTATTATTCCGCTTTTATTACCGTGAATATTATTTCTGTGTGAGGTTTATTCCCAACACATTCTTCCTCAATTTTTTTTATATTGATTCATCTATTTGCTACCCACATCCTTGAAATTGTCCTTCTGTCTTGCATTTAATGTTGTTGATTGTGCTTAAAAATATGAAAGGACATCTTTGGGTGTGATTTTTTGAGAGAAGGAAACTTATTTATTTTGAGTTTTCAATTTTTACATATGCTTGACTAGTTTTTGTAAGTCTATAATTAATGGCTAGAATTAGTATGTTGAAACTTATTTGGGACTTTTATGTAAGATTCCCAAATAAAATTAAATTATAACTTGACCTGCCCAACTCAACACTAATTTTAGTTCTTTTATAGTTTGTTTACTTATCAAATCAAACTAATAAAACATTGTTGTTCTATTAATATGACTATATGAGACACACAAAATCCAGGAAAATATACTTATAATTATAAATACTACAAAGACTAATTAAAAGCGGAAATGTCCTTTTGTTTTCCTCTATTATTTTATATGGTTTATTAATGTAGCTTCGTCTTCTACGTTTGACTGTTCAAATTTAAAATAATTACTACAACGACTAATTAGAGCAAAGTTTTATAACTTGAAACATAATTTCAGCGTTCCTAAATTAATTAGTGCCTACAAATTAAAAGAGAAGAAAAGGTAAACTTAATTGACTTTTATCCGTATCGTTAAATTAAACCTAGTTAAATTCTATTTTTTAAATATTTTTATGGATGATTATTTTTTATAATCTTTTCTCTTGTACGACTAATTCTATTTCAACCTTTAAAAAATCCTAGCAGTTAACGGTCAAAATCCTTGCATGAAATTAAAAACCTCGAAAGTTGAAGTAGTATTAGAAAACACGTTATTTCATGGGTATAAATATATTCCTTAATCCTCCTTAACAACCACAATAATATATATCATTAGTTAGTTACGTTTAACTTCTATACATTGATAGATAGTGTAGTATTTAGATTCATATAAGGTAAATCCATCATTCATATTCTCATTCCAACAAAATCAAGAATGAAACCACGAAATGACATCTTATTAGCCTCTACATGTAGTAAAATGATACTACTACTGCTTGTTCTTCTACTAAGTACTACACAACATGAAGTTGATGCTCGAATTCTTTCACATAATCGAGAAGAAGATATAATTTGGAGAGATAATGAACACCTTTTGTTACCATCTCTGCAATGGCGTCCCGTCCGGCCACCGTCTCCTAATGCTGACACCAATGCTCTTCCTGACCTAAAAAGTCAGGTCACTCAAAGAAACTTTGTTGGTCGTAAAGAGGTGGCTCATCCTCCTCCTCCACCTGAGTACCCGCGGCTTAAGGTCCCATTTTCTATGGCTACTAATTGAGAACAAGGTTCTGCCACGAATAATTTTCAGCGACAAAACTTTTATCAGCGACCAGGGGCAAAGCTAGGGTGGCGGAAGGGTGTCCGGATTATTTCAAAATTATTTTTTAATCATAATTAGTAAATGTTGAATCCCATTGGCATGTTTGTGTGTTTATTTTTTAATATTCTGAATCTCCTTTCGAATCCTGACTCCACCATTATCAATGACCCTTGGGTCGTCATAGGGATTTATGTGGTGACATTAGCCATATAAAGTCTAGTTTCGTGTGATGTACATTGGCACGTAAGTGAATTTGTAGCCATTGACAATCTGACCATTTTCTGGGCAAAGCAACCAACATATCCTTAAGCTGATACTCAGGGCAGAATAGAAAAGGTTCGATGACATAATGTTGATCATTAAATTTTTAGGGAAAATATGTAAGGCTACTCACTAATGAACTCTTTTTGGCTTTGGTTTTTCGCCTCATGGGCCGTGAATGACTTGTGTTGTTTCGTTGAAAAATTAACCTAAATAGATGCATACTTAACCACTCAAATTAGAAATAGTCGGTAAATGTATAATATATGTATAATGTGTATAATCCGTATATACCGACTAGAAAAATAAATAGTAAATCCAGATGGCTATTTATATAAAGATTACCTCCCCCTCCCCTCCCCATAATATGGTGTGATGGAGAAACTCAATTGCATTTTCGCAGCTTTTTGTTGAAATATTGAAGATCATATCCAAAATTTGATTATTTAGCAATGTGGCTTCACTATTAGTAATGATATATAAAAGATTTTAGGCAAGGCGGTACTAGTTTAATTTATTGTCACAATTTGATTTGTAAGAGAGTTCATGTGTGCGATATTGATACCACTACAAGAAATTTGATTTTTAACGATCATTTCTTAACAAGGGTCATAAAACCGGTCGTTATAAGTGTATTTACAGCAATCAATTTTTTTTTCCGGTCATTAAAATTAATTTTTAGCTCAATATTAACGAGGGGATAATATTCGGCCGTTAAAATATAACACAACCAGTCGTTAAATAATTATTAATTAATGAAAAAGTGAAAAAAGTGACACTTGTTATGAAATATAATATTGTATAGTGGATGTCTATAACTCCTAAAAAAGTTACTCCCACTACTCTTCTCCATTATCCCCATTACTTCTTACTATTATGGTTGTAACTCCCACACCTCCATAACCCCCTCGACGATCTTCCCCCATGATCTCAATAGTTAATACCATGTTCATTGCATCCCATTGTATTACCTATATCATCCTATAAATAGAGGGTTTGGGCATCACATTGTAGACACTTGGAAACAACTTGATGAAATAAGAATCTCTCCTCTCTTTCTCTCTACATTCTTGTCTATTTTCTTGTTTTATATTATTACTTTGAGCTTAGTTTCTTAACAACACTAACTTTTTCCACTTTTTTTCCCAACCCAGATTCCGCCAAATCTCCCACCACCCCACCACCCCACCCCCAGAAAAAGGGAAAAGCCCCAAACTTCGACTTAAACAGTTCGTATAAACCTAATAAGCTTGAAGACGTCGATTTCTCTAACAGTTAGTAAACCTCTTGTTACGAATTAGCGGAGCGAATTAGTGAACGAAGCTGCTCGTCATCTCCATTGACAACAACTTCTCATCTTTGAAGTTCTTCTCATCACGGCAAGTTTCAAAATTTTACCCTTTTCTATGTGAATTGGTAATAATTTTGCTAGAAAAGGCATCTGTTGAGCGATATCTGTTTTGACTGAGCAACTGCTATATCTCCTATCACGATTAAATCATATTCTCTAACGGTTTATTCTGAATGTCAATTTGGTACTATCAGTTTTGCTGAGTGCCAAGTATAACTGTCGAAATATCATTTTCACTGAGTGCCAAGTATAACTGTTGAAATATCGGTCCTCCTAAATTGAAGTTGATAATTTTTAGTTGTTGTATAACTATAGGGTTGTGATTACACTTGTATGTATATAGATGTTTGTGTTCACTTTGGTGAAAGAATGGCACAAAATACAAAAATTGTTTCTATCTATATATGGAAGTGGAGTGTCACGACCCAATTCTCCCTCCAACTGGGTCTCGTGACGGCACCTAGTCTAGACGACTAGGTAAGCCTATTACTTAAGCGAAATTTAGATAAAACAGGTAAATCAGTAGTAAGTGAAATAAATCATACTAAAGTTGACGCCGCTCGGCGTTTAATAATTACTTTACCCAGAACCCGGAATATCACAATACATCACAAGCTACTCTACTGCTCAATAGGTACAACTGGATAGAAAAGACCGTATAGTTTCATCTACAAGTACTACAACTACAAGATAGGAAGGGGGACTCGGAGATCTGCGGACGCTGCAGATTATACCTCGAGTCTCCTGATACCGCTGCTGCTGACTAGCTGAGATACCGCGTGCTAGGACCTGGATCTGCACATGGGGAAAACATGCGCAGAAGGGCGTGAGTACTCCACATTCGGTACCCAGTAAGTGCCAAGCCTAACCCCAGTCAAGTAGTGACGAGGTCAGGTAGAGGCCCTACTGAGGTTTTGCAAAATAACAGGTATAGAGAACAAATAAGTAAAACAGGTGATAATCGACAGGAATTATAAGTAAAGGCTAGCAAG
>ML267863.1:0-37460 GCA_005239495.1 Nicotiana undulata
TGTTGGGTTACTATATTTGACAACGATCGCTACATTCTTTTAAGGTGTAAATTGAGCGTATCACTTAACCGGACTAATCATTGCTCAGTATCATGTCTTTATTTCCATACTCTCTTGCCATATATTAATATGATTCCCTTGGTGCTAATGATGTTTCTCTATCTTTGTAAATTGAGGCAAATTAAAGATTTTAACAATATGAACCTGGTTCATCCATGCTGGTTCATCTGACTGACAAGGTACGTACTNTAAATTGAACAAGTTTCAAGAAGTCCCATCTCTACTTAATTAGCCTTATTTTTAGGGGGTTTATAACTGTCTAATCAATGTCAGTCCTGCATCGATTAGACTACCACTTGAGTAAATACTCTACCCATTGTAAAATTCTCAGCCACATCAAAGGGTCATCATTACTCCCCTCTTCATAACTAAACCGTCGAACCAAGTTCATCTCACTTCTCTCAAACCAAAACTGATCAACCTTTCATCTTTTCTAAAACGTTCATAACAATGTCGTCACCACCTCCTATTTCTACATCTTATTCATCACCAATTCGTGATTATGATGGAGGACATTATGAGTCTGATTCTAATTCTCCATCCGTGTATAGATCTCAATCTCCAGAAATATAATTAACCCCTAAAAACCCTCCAGTTCTTGAACCCACACCTAACCCTACCCCATCCCCCAAGGCTCGTCGTGTGAAAGTTCTTGCCAGAAAATCTGTTGCCTCTGGCTCTCGTGCAAGATTCTTGGGGGAAATTCTACAGGCTGAACATGAGAATGAGTCTGAATCATCAAGTGAATCTTTCAAATCAGCCAATGAGGATGAAGCACCTGGTTCATCTAGTTCTGAGCAAGGAAATCTTGAGGTTGGTTCTGAACCTGCTACTACTGAGAACAGGTTTGTGTTGGTTGGGTCCGTTGTTGATGTTAGTGCCGGATATGCGTAGAAAATTAGGAAAAGAAAAGATTCTTGAGAGTGAGGGAGACGGAGGTTTTGTAAGGGGATTTGGGGAGGACGACACCCCCTTGTCTATTTGTGGTCCCGTTCCTGAGGATGTTAGAGAAAATGTCACAGATTTAGGGGGAAATGTTGTTGAGGAAGCAGCAGCGGGGTTGGAGATATTGAGACAGGGTATAGATGAACCTATTTCATCTATAGAGGAAACACTAGCTGAGATGCTGCAGAGGTTGGGAGACTCATACAATCCCAAAAAGAGAAGATCTCTCAAGTCCAGAAAAGCTTAAACACCTGTTTCTTCCAAGAAACGAAAAGCTCAAGTGTCTGCTGATGCTCCTTCCCCAGAGGTGCGTGCTACTAGGAGTGTTGTACAACGACAAGAAGAAAAATTAGAAAAGGCTCTGAGAGAGAGCAGGAAAAAGAAAGCTGCAAAGGGAAAAGCCAAAGTAGGAGAGCCTGTTGAGGCTGTTGATGTGGATGATGAATTGTTGGACCTGGTCCAACATGAGGAGCAACCTGATCCTTTTGTGGTTAAGACACCCAAATCCAAAAAGGCTAAGGCTTTTTCAAAGAAGTCAGCTGTTGTGTCTGCCACAACCTCAAGCACTGCTAAGAGGTCCAGGTCTAGGGTTAAGAAAGTACAAATGAGAGATGAAGATATATAATGGAGTGGAGAGGATGAGAAGGAAGTTGATGAAGAGGCTGATAGAATAACAATGTTTAGCAAGAGGACAATTCAGAAGGGAAGGTTATTGAAAGATCTCGAGGAATCTGGGATGCGATACCTGCTAGACACACTGGATGTGTAGGGGTGAAAGGATATGGTCCTTCGCATGGAAGGAAGTCTGGCAAGGAAAGAACTGGTGGAGTTCATGGGTAATGCAGTAGTGAAGGATGAAAGGGTTACTTCCACAGTCAAGGGAATTCAGATCACTTTTGATGCAAAGGAACAAGGTGAGATTCTGAACATACCTGCTGAAGGCTACGATGACTATACTAGGCAAATATGGCCTAGTCTTGATGGAATGGGCTCAGCTCTCAACATCACCAGATTCTTTTGTGAGAATGAGGAGGAAGTTGAGCCCAGACCGGTGTTCAAGAGTGAAATGAGGCCCCAACATAAGCTATTCTTTGAATTTGTCATCAAGTTCATGCTGCCAGACAAGAAAGAAGGCACATTGCCAATTACATGGACCTCACCTTGATGGACTGTTTGTATAGGGGAAAGCAGATCAATTGGCCAGCTTTCACCATTAAACTCTTGGACAGAGTTTTAAATGGAACCAAAATACATGCTATTCCTTATGTCTTTATTCTGACAACTGTACTTCCTCACTTTGAGGTTCTTGTGAAGAAATCTGAGATGGCTAATGCTAAGGATTATTTTTGGAGGAACACTTTGCTGACTTGTGATTATATTGTCAATGTTCCGGAAGATGAACCTGGTTCATCTAGGAAGCAGCTAGTCAATAGCAAAGTAAGGACATTGGTGCAAGAAGGAGAGATGAAGGATGAGGAGATCCTTAGACTAAAATCTCGCCTTCATGAGGTGGAAGTTGAGCGGGATGCTCTCAGAGTTGAACTAGCAAAGGAGAAGGAGAAAAATGAAGGTGTTCTTCACCAAATGCTGTCTCTCCTTCAAGCCAAGAACCCAACCTCATCTGCACCTACCCAACATTAGGATGTCCAGAGCCACCAAAACCCCATCTATGACCCAGTCCGGGATTTGTTATTTTTCTCTTTTTACTCTGTTTTGCTCATGGTTATGGTTGTTTTTTGTTTTTGACTGTATGGTGTTTGATTTCCGATCCTATCAATGAATTTTGCTGTTATATTATTGACTTGACTCAATTTCTTATTTAGCTTACATTTATTGGTTTCTTGTGATGATTAATCATGTTTTGCACCTGCAGTTGCCTCAAATGGCCATGAGTAATTGTTAATAACTCTGGTAAGTTTATCATTTTGAAACTTTTCAAAGATGCCAAAAGAGAGAAGAAATGTGTTTTTTAAATTTCAAACTGTTGTGATATTTATAACCTAATGAACCTGGTCTCTCTATGATAAATGCTTAAAACCATACAAAGTGTTTGAAGATTGTACAGGGTTAAGCACATGATTTGTCATCATCAAAAAGGGAGAATTTGTTGACCCAAGTCACTGCATGGTTTTGAAGATTGACAAAGGTCTACCAAGTTGAACCAGGTCCATCATGCTATCGTAGTGAAACAGACTCATTGGCATGCGAAGAGTCCATGCGTAGGAGATAACATGTTATGTGAATTATCTCGGAACTAAGAGGTTGTCTCCTAAAGAGAAAATATTGCAAATTGATAAGAGGTTAGAGTTCAAATTCAGCAAGGATAGTAACAAAGGAAGGAAGTTGATTTTAATACAAACTCTTCCACCAAGGAAGAGTTGCATCAGAATTAAAAAAGAACATATCAACTTCTGGCGCTATATAATGTTGAAGTATTCCTACTGAAGAATGATCGCACAAAGGCAGAAGTAAAACAAGAACTAAAAGCAAAATTCCCAGAGATATTTTGCAAGAAGAATCCTTGTGCGACACAAAGGCTACTAACCAGCTAGAAGAACCAGTTTCATCTGTTTGTTTATTGAGTCTAGTTGGTTGTAGTAGGTGATTTAATATTGTATCTCTTCAGCTTTCTTAGAAGGAGTTGTAATAGGTACACACTGTTCAAGTTAGAGTTAACTTGAAGCTTGTTGCAGTTAGCTAGAGGCTAGGTTGCTACAAAGGGATTAGAGTTAGTCCTAGGTTTACAAAAGAGTTTATTTTGTAAATGCTGTTTGGCTCAGAGTTGTAGTGAAGAGTTTGTGAAAATCCTACTGAGGAGTAGGTCGTGGTTTTTTCACCTTTTGAGCCAGGTGTTTTCCACGTAAAAATCTTTGTGTTTTTACTTTACTGCATTTATTATTCCGCACCAGTAGAAGTTGGAACACCAAGAAAAACTAGGTTCTTCTAATAAGACATCACTCGAAAAATTGGACACCACACAAATCACCTCCCTCTTGTGTGGTATTGAAGTATAAAACATCACTTTGGAACCGATTGGTCTACCACACTTCATGCGTACGGTAAACTCCATCCTTCAGGAACTTTAATTTTAATAGGAGCATTCACGACTGAAATATGATATTTAATTTTGGATCAGCAAATGCTTCTGGCATTTGACTTGAATTATCTTCTGAGTGAGGATGATAATTCGATTCATATAACATATTTTCCATTTGTTCGTTCCATCCCCCAAATGTTAGGAAAACTAACAAATATCCACAATATTCTTTGGGAAACATATTGATGGGTTTAAAGTATCTTAGATTTACGTTTTGATGATCTAACAAACTTATTGTCAAGAACCAAATAAAGGACCTGATGCACACTTGGTATATTTCTTCAGCAATGGACTTAAGCTAATGTGAGTTGTATGACTTAAGAACGAAAAGAAACAACTCAGGGACCTGATCCCTTGGAGTTCGCCTGACAACAGTACGAATTCAACTTTACAATTGGAAAGTGACTGCCGCTACAGTGCAGAAATAGCGCAGCAGTCACTTCCCATTGGGAAGGGCCTTGTACCAACCAAGTGTTTACATCATCCAAGTGATGTCATTCAAAGGATATTAACAAGGATTATTACTAAAAAATATCACTTGAACATTCGTGAGATCACTCAAGTATTCAAGGCCTGATCATAAAGCATTAAAGTCGCAAGTGTATCAAGAACAAAGTGCAACACTACTACGGACCAGTTCCATAACAAGTATTTTGTATGTCCTTAGTTGAGTTGTATCTTTGTATTTGTTCTTCATTGTAATTCCTATTATTCTTATTTAGAAGCTTTAGTTAGGAACCTCAAAAACCATAAAACCGTAGAGTTTGTGTCGTAACTATAGTTAGTCATGAGTTAAAGTCTTTGTAATAGGTGTATTGCAAAGTGGATTGAAATAGGTGTATTTCTAGTTAGTGAGGGATTAAGAGTTTAATTCCTAGGTTGTAATATGTTGTAATCTAAAGATTGTTCAGTAGTGAAGTTGAAATCCTACTAGTGTAGGTCGTTATTATTTTATCCCCTTGAGCAGGGATTTTTCCACGTAAAAATCTCCTGTGTCATTTACTTACTGTTACATTAGTTAGTACTGTGGAACTGTTACAGGTGCAGGTCTCTATACAGTTTGGTGGACTCATATATTCTATCAATTGGTATCAGAGCGGATTCTTTGTAAAAGGCTAAGACCTAGAAAGGATCCTAAAAAATTGCTGTTCCACCAATCTTCGAAGAATGACAATCAACCTACAGGCCTCCGAGATTCAACAACCAATACTATGGCTGGTAGAAAACTCGAATACATGACTTCATAATGGCAGAAGACTCCGAGCTATGGGATGTTATCTGTGATGGTCCATATGTCCCAATGAAGAAAGTAGGAAAGAATACAATGACTCTTATAGGAAAGCTGTAGAAAAGAACTTTCGTTCCAAAAAGATCTTGGTGTGTGTCATAGGAACTGATGAATACAACAGGATCTTAGCCTGTCAATCCGCCAAGGAGATATGTGAAGCCTTACAAATGGCACATAAAGGAACTACTCAAGTAAAATAGTCCAAGATCGATATGCTCACAACTGAATTGAGCTCTTTAGAATAAAAGATGATGAATCTATTCAAGACATGCATACTCGATTCACTTCCATCATAAATGAGTTGCACTCTCTTGGAGAAATCATCCATAGGAACAAGCTTGTGAGGAAAGTCCTTAGCGTCTTACCCAGATCATGGGAGAGTAAGGTGAACGCTATCACTGAAGCCAAGGACCTACATACCTTGACTATGGACGAGCTAGTTGGGAATCTGAAAACCTACGAAATGAAGAGAAAGAAGGAATGTTAAAGAAGAGAACCAAAGAAGGAGAAGAACCTGGTACTCAAGGCTGAAAACAATTATTCAAGTGAGGAGGATAGTGATATGGCATACCTTACTAGAAGGTTTCAGAAAAAGGTTCGAAGGAATGGAGGTATACCAAAGAGAGGTAGTTCCAGCAAACCAAAGAATTATGACATCTATCATAAGTGTGGAAAGACAGGGCATTTCATCAGGGATTTCCCTCTTCTGAAGCAAGATCACTTCAAGCACAACTCTGATAAAGCAGCAAAGAGGAACTCGGTTCCTGACAAACACTTCAAAAGGAAAAACGCAGCTGATAATGTTTTTAAAACAAGATCTTGTAGCATGAGGAGATTCCTCCAGTGAATCAAAAGAAGAAAATGACGCAGGAGATAGTTCCATGATGGAAGTTGAAAATGAAGCAAAGGAGTATGACTCAATATTTGCCTTGATGGCTCAGTCAGACAATGATGAAGATGATGAGGTAAATTTTAGGGATGTTCAGAAGAATCTGAAATCCTACTCTCCCAAGAAACTCATGTCATTAGCTAATGTTTTAATTGATGCATATCATAGTCTTGTGAATGATAAGGATGCCTTGACCTTAAAGTTAGGATATGTTGAGCATACTAGGGATGACTTGGTGGTCTGTGTAGTTGATTTGAAGGAAACTATAGAAAATCTGAAAAAGAGAAGGAGGTTCTAACAGAAAAACTTGTTAGTGTAGAACATGAAAGAGATGATCTGATGGTAGTTGTAGTTGACTTGAAAGAAACCATAGAGAAATTTAGTAAAGAAAAGAATACCTTAACAGAGAAAGCTTCCATTACAGAGAAAGAAAGAGATGATCTCTTAGTGATAATTGTAGAGGAAACAATTGAGCGACTTAAAGCAGAATGTATGCCTAAAAACTCCGAAAAAGGGAAGGAAGTAGCTAGTGAGGCACATATTAAACTTGAAAATGAGCTAAATAATGTGAAAACTAGTTTCTGTGCTGAGCTTGAGAAAAATAGGCAGCTTCAACAAGAATTGGAGAAAGTAAAAAATGATCTTGAGAAATCTCTCAAATGGACCTAGTCCTCAGATGCCATTACTGCCATATACTTTAATAGTGGTGGAAACAGGCAGGGAATAGGGTTTGAAAGGGAGAAAGTTCCCTACAACCCTCATAGAAAGTATGTCATCATACCTGATAACTTGATTTGTACCCACTGTGGGGACAATGGGCACTTCAAGGAAAGTAGCCAGGCTAGAGTCCAGTCTATTTAGAAAAACAAAGTTTATACCAACAAAGTAACCATTGGAAGGGTACCAGGTTCCACTTGCAAAAAACGCATATTTCTTGCTTGGACTAGAAGAACTATCATTCATCCTTTTTTCTCATTACAAGGGACCCAAACTTGTTTGGGTTCCTAAATCTAACCCTTGATCTATTTGTGCAAGGAATAGTGAGAGGAAGCAGTCAATAGTGGATTATGTACAGTGGATTCTCTAAGCATATGACTGGGAATACCATGAACTTCCTTTCAATAAAAGCCCTGCAAGGAGGGAATGTATCCTTTGGAAATGGGAAAAAGGGGTACATTCTTGGTGTTGGAAAAGTTGGAAAGTCTCTCTCACACTCAATTGAGAACGTGTACTACGTAAATGGTTTGAAGTATAGTCTCTTGAGTGTCTCTCAAATATGTGATAAAGGAAATAAGGTGGAGTTCTTGTCAAAAGTGTGCACAATTACTAGTATGGTAATTGGTGAAGTGGTTCTAGTGGCCAAAAGATACAAAAACATCTACATTGCTGATTTCGAGTCCCTACAAAGTGGTGATATGATCTTCTTAAAAGCAGTTGACGATGATGCAGAGTTATGGCACAGAAGGCTGGGACATGCAAGCTTCTTTCTTCTGAATAAGCTGATACAGAAGGACCTGGTTCGTGGATTGCCAAATTCAAAATTCAAGGAGCACAGAGTGTATGATACATGTGCTAGAGGAAAGCATGTGAAATCCTCTTTCAAACCAAAGAAGGATGTCAGCACGTCAAAGACACTTAAACTTCTTCATATGGATCTATGTGGTCCTTTGAGAGTTCCAAGTAGGGGAGGAAAAAGATATATTTTTGTGATAGTAGATGACTACTCAAGGTTCACTTGGACACTATTTCTCAGAAGAAAGTATGAGACATTCGAAGCATTCGTGGCTTTTGTCAAGAAAATCCAAGTGAAGATGGAATTAAAAGTGGCTTGCATCAGATCCGGCCATAGAACAGAATTTGGCAATGCCAAGTTTGATGAGTTCTATAGTGAAAATGGCATCAACCACAACTTCTCAGCTCCAAGAACCCCAAAACAAAGTGGAGTCGTAGAGAGGAAAAACAGAACCCTTGAAGATATGGCTAGAACAATGCTTATTGATAGTGGGATAGCCAAATATTTTTGGGTAGAGGCCATAAATACTGCCTGTTATTGGTGAACTGGTGCATGGTCAGATCACTTTTGAACAAAACTCCATATGAATTTCTCAATGGAAGGAAGCCCAAGCTGACTCACATAAGAAAATTTGGGTGCAAATTCTATGTTCTTAACAATGGAAAGGATCATCTTGGAAAATTTGACGCCAAAAGTGATGACTGAATTTTTCTGGGATATTCCTCTCAAAGCAAATCTTACAAGGTTTACAATAAAAGGACTCAATGTGTGGAGGAAAGTGTTCATGTAATCTTTAATGAGACACTTCCATCTGGTGAGAAAGGCAACAAGGATGATCAAGACAATGAACCACTCTAGTTCCATGAGAGATAACTGATATTGCAAATGGAAAAACAGATATGATGAGTCAAGTAAAGGAAACAAGTGAAGATAATTCAACCTCCTCCTCTCCCTCTCAAGAAGAACCATGTACCCAAATCACCACCACTGAAACTGAAGAAAGAGTCGTTAATACAGTTCAAAGCGCTCCACAGGTAGCAGAACGAGGAGTGCAGGGGAACTGGTCAGGAGTACCCAACTCTTCTACCAATGAGATTCTAGTTCCAAATTGGAAACACAAAATCTCCGATCCTCTCGATAATATACTCACCCCCTTGATTCAAGAGTTCAAACTAGATCAAAAGCCAAAAATTCGCTTGCCTTTTCAGCCCTCCTCTCCCAAATAGAACCCAAAAATACTAAAGAAGCCCTGAAGGATCTAGACTGGATCACATCTATGCAAGAGGAGTTGCACCAATTTGAAAGGAACAAAGTATGGCACATGGTACCTAGACCCTTAGATTGAACCATCATAGGGACCAGGTGGGTATTTAGAAACCAGCTTGATGAGCACAGAAACATAACAAGGAAGAAGGCAAGGCTGGTTATCCAAGGTTACAATCAGGAGGAAGGGATTGATTATGATGAGACTTTCGCCCTAGTTGCTCGTATGGAAACCATTAGAATTCTTATTGCCTTTGCATCTCATATGAAATTCACTATATTCCAAATGGATGTCAAAAGTGCATTTCTGAATGGTTTCCTCAAGGAAGAAGTCTATGTAAAGCAACGTCCAGGATTTGAATGTCATGAACATCCTCAATATGTGTTTAAATTGGACAAGGTACTTTATGGATTGAAGCAGGATCCTAGAGCTTGGCATGAAAGATTGTCAAAGTTTCTCTTAGAAAATGGATTTACAAGAGGAAAAAAATACAACAACCTATTTTTGAAGAAACGAGGAAGGAACCTGCTCATCGTTCAGGTATATGTGGATGATATCATCTTTGGGGAAATAACTGACTCGCTGTGTGAAGAATTTGCAAAACTCGTGGGAAGTGAGTTTGAGATGAGCATGATGGGCGAGCTTAATTTTTTCTTGGGTCTTCAAGTGAAGCCATCCACGAAGGGAACATGTATTAGTCAACAGAAATACATCAAGGAGCTTTTGAACAGGTTTGATATGGAAACATCAAAAGTGATTGACACGCCCATTGCCACTGCCACTAAGCTAGACATGGACGAATATGGATCTCCTATAAATCAAACAATGTATCGAGGCATTATTGGATCACTACTCTACCTCACAGCCAGCAGGGCAAATATTGTGTTCAGTGTGGGTTTATATGCAAGGTTTCAATCAAATCTCAAGGAATCTCACCTAAAGGCTGCTAAAAGGATCCTGAGATATCTTAAGGGAACACATGACCTGGTTCTGTATTACCCTTCAGGTGACAATTTTAATCTTTTTGGTTATGCTGATGGAGACTATGTAGGTTATCTGGTGGACAGGAAGAGCACATCTGGAGTGGCTCATTTTCTAGGATCATGTCTAATCTCATGGGGTACATCTTCACCAAAGATTTAAGCAGGGAGCACTTTGAGAGAAACAAGATGGCACTGAGGTTAATTAAACCTAATTGAGGACCTGATTCTTATGGCTATGAAAGTCATATTCAGGTAAATCTAGCTAAAGTGTTTTTTGGCCAAGCCTAACTCACCTCTATACCATTGCAGGTATACACCCATGGTGATTATAGAAGCTGAAGGAACAATGCATGAGATGCAAAAGAGAGTTTATAATATTTTTGAAAGACTGGTCAGGAACCTTGTTCTTGTACCACATGTTAGTAGTCTTATGTTTTTCTCATGCATATCTCAAAGGAAACAAATTTAACTGCCATGTCATCCACCTTTTCAAACCCTGTATATCACGTCTTTTCTTTCAAATTAATTCACTTCTTCTGTAACAGTGCATCTTCCCACAAACCTACCACCATTTCAGAACCTGTTTCTTTCTTCCCTCATAATTAGCTCCTCTCTCCATAAAACCCCCTCACTTCCTAGCCTTGAGTGATCACCCTTCGTACTCTCTCTATTCTCCTAGAACCTTCAACCCAAATCTCTACCATGGTCGAAGAGCAAGCTCCCCTACCCATTGTAAAGGCTAACATCCTCGACTCTTCTGCCACTTTAGAACCACCACCAAAAACCTCCTCTTCTACCATTACCAACACCAATATGTCCAAACTTGATTCTCTTTCACCTATTACCTCTCTTAGCACTCCATCTGACCCTATTCTTTCCTTAAGTGTTGAGGACTCAGAACCCTCACAAGTCGACACAGGTTCTTCTCTGTTGCATGATTCTCTCAAAGACCAGAACAAGTGTGAAAAAAAAAGTGTAACTCCACAAGAAACAGGGGCTTCTGAGGAAGACACAGATTAGTACATAAGCTCTCCAATCTTGTACACTATGGCTCCCATGGAATCATAGGAAAAAGAGGCAACAGAAAATGTAATGGCCATTGCTGCTGAGGGACTGGTGAGTGGAGGACCTTCGACCCTGCCTGAGTCTTAGGGGGGAAGAAACTCCGCTCATAGGAGAAGAAAGAACAATGTGCTCTTTGAACCTCTTACACCAGAAGAAGCTATTGGGAACCCTAATGATGAACCTGATCCTCTCCCTGAGGAAACAGGTCAGGAATCATCTTCCTAGGTCTGCTTCGACCCTGCTCATTCTCCTTACATTGATGCTGAGCCGTTGGAGTCTATCCATCATGTTGAAAAACCTAGTGATGAGGATGATCAGGATGATGTGGTTCTTAGTGCTCGCTTCAAGATCAGAAAGCCAGCGGTTACTCCTGATCCCCCTACTAAGCGACCTACTACAAGGTTACAAAAGAAGGAAAATTTTTAGTCTGCCCTAAAGAAAAGCAGAAGAAGTAGCAAGAAGAAGAACAAGAGGCTCATGAAAGAAGGGGAAATTGTGTGTGACAAAAATATTCCAGTAGTAGAGGTAGATGAGGATTCTCAGGAGGAACCAAGTTCCGTAATTAAGCGATCCAAGAAAAAGAAATAATCTGTTGAAAATGCGTCAAAGGAAGTTGTCAAAAAACCAAGTAAAAAGTCTGTGAAAGGTGGTGTCAAGTCTAAAAAAGTTGTGGAGGAGGAATATGTGTCTGATGATGACATTCTAATAGAATCAAGTGGTAAAGGGAAGTCCATTAGGAGGTGTGGGAAAATAAAGTTGGAAACTGTTGGGGAACCCGGTTCTGCAAAGAAGGTGAAAAGTGAAAGTGTGCTAGGACAAGAAAGATTGAGATATCAAAAGGTACTGTAGGGTCGCACATTTGACCCAGAAATTTCAAAAATGGCGGGAATGAGACAAATTCTTGAGATGGTGGAATTTCAATAGTGGGGCCATCTGTTCAAAGTGGATGTGCCCAAAGTGTATGAGGATGAGGTCCAAAGCTTCTATGCCGACCTTTTCACTGTTGAAGATGACCACATCTGTGTGTTAGTAAATGGAGTGGATATGGTATTGGATGCTATTGTGTTGGGGGATATTCTCAAGGTCCCATCTGAAGGTTTGTAATTTGTAAGAGGTTCTTGTGGATCAAATTTTAGGTGCGCCATTGTGAAGGAAAAGATGTTCAGCATGGGGCACAGGTACACAAGAAGGCTTTGCTTCCCGTGTATCAACTACTTTTCGAATTGGTTAACAAAGTTCTGCTCCGACGTCCTGAAAGGAGGTCCATTACCTCCAGGTCTGATCTGTACCTAATAGAAGCACTCGAAGAGTTCCGTTCTATCAACGTGCCTACCATTATGATTTAACATATGCAGAAAGTGGCAGCTTTCAAAGATGGGAACCTTGGGCTTCCGTATGGCTTTCTTCCCACGCGTGTCTTCAAGTTTTTTGATGTACCCTTAGGAAATCCCAAGATGGGCACTAGGAAACAAACCTTCTCAAAGACTACACTGGAAGAATGTGAATGTATTGAAAACGTTGAGGGAGTGGGAATCACTTCGACGATTCTCTGCTCATCAACGCCCAAAATAGTGCCACAGAGGAGACCAGGAAGCTGAAGGCAAGGAATGCCATTCTTGCGACTCAGCTTAGTCAGGTTGTAGCAGTACCAGGACCTTTTAGCTCCTCCAGTGAAGAAATTGATGATGTGTCTAAAGAAAAAGATGAGCTGAGGCAACATGTGGAGAACCTGAGAGAGAAACTGCTCGAAGAGAAAATGTCGGCAAATGCTCGGATGGATCTTGTTCTCAAAACTCTTGTTGCCTCCTCCAAGCCTTCCTCCTCTAGTGCCCCCTAAGAAAATCTTCCAGTGACCAGTGTCAAGTTTTTATCTTGTTCTTTTGATGACCTGTGGTAGCTGTTTTTCATTTTTTTGTGTGGTGTGATTGAAATTCACTTGTATTGATCATGTCTTAAACAATCTATACTTGCCTTTGCTGTAATGGAAAAGGCTTATGCTTTCTATAAAATCAATGAAGACTCTATTTTACTGCTAAATGATTCTCTTTTTTTTTGCTTCTCTTTTCTATCATGTTGTGTGCACACATGTGGCATGAGTTAGCTGGCTAGACTTCTTTATACTGATTGCTGTGTATTTTTAATGATGCCAAAAAGGGGGAGAAAAATGAAACAGGGGGATCTGATTAAGGGGGAAGCATAGAGTCAGGGGGAACTTTTGAAGTTCTTGGTACTTTATCTGGTTTATTATGCTCTGCAAATGGTTGTCAATTTCTAAAGTTTGTCATTATCAAAAAGGGGGAAATTGATGGGTCTAGGTATCTTAGATTTACGTTTTGATGATCTAACAAATTTATTGTCAAGAACCAGATAAAAGACCTGATGCACACTTGGTATATTTCTGCAGCAATGGACCTAAGCTTATGTGAGTTGTATGACTTCAGATAGAAAAGAACCAACTCAGGGACCTGATCCCTTAGAGTTTCCCTGACAACAATACAAAGTCAACTCTACAGCTTGAAAGTGACTACCTGCAATTGTGCACGCTACAGTACAGAAACAGTGCAACAGTCACTTCCCATTAGGAAGGGCCTTGTACCAACCAAGTGTTTACATTATCTAAGGGTTGTCATTCAAAGGATATTAACAAGGAGTATTACAACAAAACATCACTTGAACATTTGTGAGATCACTCAAGTATTCAAGACCTAATCATAGAGCATTAAAGTCACATGTGTATCAAGAACAAAGTGCAACACTACTACATGCCAGTTCCATAAAAAGTTCTTTGTATGTCCTTAGTTGAGTTGTATCTTTATATTTGTTCTTCGTTGTAATTCCTATCATGCTTATTTAGAAAATTTAGTTAGGAACCTCAAAAACCATAAACTCGTAGATTTTGTGTTGTGACTATAGTTATTCATGATTTAAAGTCTTTAGAATATGTGTATTTCAAAGTGGCTTGCAATAAGTGTATTGCAAGTTAGTTAGGGACTAAGAGTTTAATTCCTAGGTTGCAATCTAATGATTGCTCAGTAATGAAGTTGAAATTCTACCAGTGTAGGTCGTGGTTTTTTCCCCATGAGCAGGGATTTTTCGACGTAAAAATCTCCTATGTCATTTACTTACTGTTAAATTAGTTAGTACAGTGGAAATTGTTACAGGATCAAGTCTCTATATAGTTTGTGGACTCATATATTCTACCACATATCTTTGTGCATCGTGGTAGGGAAATTAATCATATACCACACATCAAAAGTTATTAGATAGTAAAAATATTTTGTTTTTGATCCTTAACAATTTGTGAAGGGAGGACTTATCATATTTTGTTGGTCTGATGCATACAAGTGTTGTTGTATGCAACTTAGAAAATCTTAGACCAACACATGAGACTTTGTTCTCATAAGCGATAATTTAGCCTTTAATAGGAGGTATTCAATGCTAAACTAGCTTGGATATAAACCAGCATCATCAAGATGAACTATCTTGATTTCATAATCTGAAAATTATGCTCTTAATTAATAAAAGCAATTTCAAAAGCCAAACTGCAGGTTGACAATAAATGCACGTGTAACCATCTCATATATGCATCTATAAGTGGTTCACATGATAGGTGAATGAGCCCATATTCACCTTTCATATATTTTGGAATTCGGGAGTTTTAGTCCCAACTTTAGCTGGTATAATCATTTTTTTTAGAAAAAGCAATACAAGAGATTTCTTGAAGAATCTTCTAGTTCTTCAGTATATGCTTATTTGAATTCTCAAATAGCTCATTTTAAAAATGGCAAATGATAACTTCATGTTTATCATGTCATGTGATATCTCTTAGTAAACTTCTGGTTTACTATGGCATAAACTTTTGCATTAGTAAGCTTATGATTTACTCTAACTACTTTTGCCTCAGTAAAACTTCTGATTTACTGTGACTTCTTTTGCATTATTAAACTTCTTGTTTATTGTAATACATGATATAATACAAATTGAATAATACATCGGTTAACGACTCACATACATATTATTACTCCCTATGATTGTGAAAACATGAAGATTTTCAATCTTCCAGTCATTTGTAGTTTTAATATGATATCCATTTATATTAGTAAATTTCAGGTTTACTACAACATATGTTTGACCATGATCATATAATATGAATGACATATTTGTATATAATCTCTTCGAGAGCCTTCGTTTATATCCACAATCTGATATTTATCAGACACTACTAGTGTCATGTGTCTTCTAGACAAACCGTTAGCTCTTCAGGAGTTATTGATACATTTTGTACAATCAAATATTGCTCAGACACTTCTGGTATCATGAGAGAAAATCAAAATCAAATAAACAATATAAATGTTTAAGCACAAGAAAACACCTCTTCGTAATATTTTCCTACTTCAACAGGAAATTTCAATTGTGTTACTTCTTCAGGAGCAAATTTAAAATACGAAATATTGAGTATATATTCTCTCAATCATATTACCTCTTCTGGAGGTGAATTGTAATATATTTACATCAAGAACACGTTTATATTTACGAGCTTTGATAATATTATCACATTCACTTTGAGGAATGAATTAATATTTATCAAAACCTCTCACCCTTCAGGGAATGGAACATAATTATCTGAACGTGCATTAACCACATCACATTGTGATGCTTCGAACCTCTTTTAAGATATTTGCTACTTCAGGAGCAAATTGAGGCATGTATGTAATATGGAGAATTTCTTTCTAAATTATCTTCAATTGTAACCATAATAAGCCTAAATTACTACTTCTAGTGGTCATGATACGTATATACGACTTCTGGTGTTTAAAAAATTTAGTTACAATGATATATAAATAGTATTGCCACTTTTGGTGGTTGTACTCTATTAGAGTTCAAGTGAACGATAAAATTAAGTCATAACAAGACTTAGGAAATATGCCACTGCCGGTGACTATATTTTTTGAAAACTTCCATACTTAGCCATCAATAGAGATGAAAATAATAAATCATGGTCCCTTCTCGTAATATTTTTCTTCGGGAACAAATTTATGGCATGAACTGCTAAGTGAACCAATTAGGCTCCTTACGACCAATGAATAAAAATCATATTGTATGTAGCAAGAAACATAAATGTCTGATATGAAGGAAGTACTAACCTTTTGAGTAGAATTCTTAATTATGGTGATTGGATCTAATTTATATCCGTATACCTTTGCTGACTTAACTCGACAAACAATTAGAGTTAAGCAATATATGAAAATGCAAAAATTAATGACACAAGTCCTTTGCTACAAACCTACTTCAAGATAGCAAAGCAGCAAGGAAAAATAATTTGTCGTTCATCAAGACAAAGTGATATGGTAAAATATTTAAGCCAAACATGGAAACATTTCCATGCTTACTTTGCTAATATGGAAATAAAATACTGACGCCAAAGAAATATCAGTCGTTCAACCCAATGTAAAAGGGTAGAAATCCATAAATATAACAGTTTGATCTTACTTACAGTGATAACCGATGCATTTGGACGAGGATAACTATAGTAATACATCTCAAAGTATGTGCTCCACGCAGAGTCTCGTGCTGATAACATGTTATAAAATAACGACTGCAAAGTAAATAAACTAAAGACAATTATAGAGAGAAACTGATATATTATTCAACTTTCAAATTGATGTACATAATGAATTAAAATCTCCTCTATTTTTAGAAGAATGAAAGTTGTTGTGTAGGCTGCTACTGCAAGCTGTTGTGTAAGGTGCTACTGCAAGCTGCTGTGTAAGTTGCTTGTAAGCTGCTAATGCAAGGCGTTGTGTAAGCTGCTGGTAAGTTGCTTGTAAACTGCTAGTGTACCAGATACAAATAATCTTCTACTGTAGGTAATATTTATCCATAACGGAGTACCGAAACGATAAGATTCTTCAGGAGACTTATTTCCAATAGGGTACCAAATAGATAAACATATTTACGACAGAGTTCCATATGGATAAACTTCTTCACGAAACTTATTTACAACGGAGTACTAAATGAACATCCATAATATAATATATATTTAAAACAACATTGCCTTTATATCTATTATCAAAATAGTAATGACTGATGAGTAATTGAACACTTTTACGTACTAAAAATTGTGAATGTATCTGTGAGAGGGTTACTCCATCTTATGAATTATATGCAATTCTAATTGCCGAATGACGACTAAGTGAAAAGCAATTCAACGTGTCATTTACAGCAAAGACAGATAAAATAAGAGAGGTCTAGCAAAATTGGTCGTAGTCAGCTTTTGGGCGAATCACTCGTGTTTTCTGATCTCGCAAAAGGCCTAAAATATATAGTCAAAGTTTTCACCTTTGAAGAAGCAATTGTACAAACACATCGTGCTATCTCTGTATTCTCTTCTATTTAAGATCTTTCACATCTTATCGTCGAAATTGCTAGCAACCTTTGACCAAGTGTGACATTTGTTCAAAATCAAGCTTAGGGGGCCATGATATGGTATCGTCGGAATTGCTTGCAATTTTTGGGACGGTCGAAAAAAGTGCACCGAAGTTTGTCACTTTGAAATAATCGAACCTTTTCTACATTGTTCATAAAATGTTGGAGAAGCCACCAACCAATACTAGATATTAGATAGGCATTTAGCAAAAATTCTAATGGGCCTATGTTATGTCAGTCATGAGAATTTTAATTATAGCCATTAAAATTACGTTTATTGTAGTTAATGTAGTAAAGTCGTAGCTTTTTACCTTCTGTGCTTTTATTTTATGAATGCCATTTTTTTGAACCACTAAATTATATTGACGCGATTCATACGCTTTACCATAAATTTTGTCTCAAATAGTTATTTTTTCCATAATAAGAAAGTATATTTGAAGCTTTTATTGATGTCCCGAGATTGGACATGTCCAGTTAAAAAAAGTAATGAATAAATGGATGATAATTCATTGTAAGAAGTTGCAATGTTTAATAATATGACTAAGAACATCTGGAAAGTAGAGTTAGGCATTACCGAATAAGAGCAAATCTATAGCGACAAAACCACATTTTGCTTCTTTAAACAAAAGTTCCAATTCATCTATTTTGTATGTCCTAACAGAGTTTGCTACATTTTACTTGAGATATCAAACTGTGCTTGTCGAATGTAGAATAATTATTGTTACTCGACATTTGCCTCTCTCATGAACAAATGTATTTCATCACTAAAAGAAACAGTCGTCTCTATCACATAATAAAAATTAAATTCAGTTTTTCAATACCCTTTAGGCTTTAACTTCTTTTACCTTAACTTTAGATATTATTTTCTTTTAAATATCACCAAATTCATGTCCAAACGTTGACACACTTTTTGACCCAAATGTATTTTCCCGACTAGTTATCAGCTCAAACTTTTCTTGAGACATGCAGTTGATGTCACGATCCAAAATCCTAACTCAGGTCGTGATAGCACCCAACAACAGAGTCAGGCAAGCCAACACTTATTTAACTAAGGGTTCTTCCTCCTTAAATTACATATTTCCTCATATACCAGGTTATAAGTTATGAAACATAATATCGAAAAGATAATTTATCATTTTAAAACCAAAGCAGCCATAAGGAGGCTTGAACCAAAAATATATACAATCCATGATAACTACTACGTGTGTGCCAGGAACTAGTGTCACGAGTATCACGGGCATACTAACTGGATAGACAAAATGTAGAATATACAATCCCACTGTCTGAAACAAATAGACGGGAACATAAGCAAAAGAAACTCCTTGGTGCTGCTGAGGATCGTTAGGAAAAGTAGCTCACCGTGAAGTCAGGTCTGCTACAATCAATATCTAGCTCCGGTCTGATAACCAGAAGCACCAGCCTCAGAACCTGTACAGTTAAGTACAGAAGTGCAGCATGAGTACATATTAAATAAATATGTACCCAGTGAGTATCTCGTCTAATCTCGAAGAAGTAGTGACGAGAGGTCGACCCGATACTCACTAAGGTCCAACAACAATAATATAAAACAGGATATAACGAAATGCAGTAGACATGGGAGGCAGTAAGTAGTAAATACATGTGAAGTACAGAACATCCAAGTAACTACCGAATCTAAACAACAATGTATACCTTCCACTTTCGCAAGTATCTGACGGGCCAATATAAACGAAATAAAACCAGATAGTCATGCGCACACAAGGATAAGACAACCGACCGGAGTCGTAAGGTAGTATATAAACACTGAATGGTCGTAAATCTCCCCACGATCGCGAATCATACCTGCGACTCGTGTGCTGACTCGATTATACTGAATAAATATAAAGCTCCCCACGATCGCGAATCATACCTGCGACTCGTGTGCTGACTCGATTATAAAGCTCTCCACAGTCGCGAATCATACCTACGACTCATGTGCTGACACTTATATACAATTACTTTTCAATCCAATGTGGCGTACGGCCCGATCCCATAAGAGTATCTCAATCCGCAGTGGCGTACTTCCCGATCCCATAAGAGTATCTTTATCCGCCGTGGCGTACGGCCCGATTCCATAAGAGTATCTTTATCCGCATAATTAAGAATTATCTCAAATTACTTAGGATACTATTCACTTTTAACATATCTTATATATCTTACTATCATGGTCAGGTGGTACTAGTTCATAATTACCGGGAATTTTAGCTCGGGCCGTATTTTATTCCAAAATGTCAAACCTCGACGAAAATCATTCATTTTTTTTCTATTTGCTTATCCTCTCACATTCACAAATTTACTTATCCCTTGTTTAAAATAGCGTGATACTTAAACAGACGTTCGTCCTCGAACGTGCCAAGAACTGCTTACTGCACCTAACATGCCAATATGAAATATATTCGGAGTTCCATCATAACTCCTGAACCACTAATAGGGTGAACACTTCATCACAGAGAAACCTTTTACTTACCTCAATTCATGAGAACCATAACAACACACGAGCGAATTCTCACAATCACAATACATGCAAATCCTTAAGTAATGCAGGATCCGCCTATACCTGACATGCCATATCACTTGAATGCTTCCAATGAAATCTATTACAACGGCCGACACGCCCCACACACATCGGCACTAACCATACACATACTAAATCACACTGAAGGAAATGATCACTGCTGTACATGTGCCATTTCAACCATGGCTAACCAATTTATCTTCTTTTAATCATCTCAATTGCCTCAGAGATAGTAGTAGCTTCCTTTAACTCATAGAAAACTCATCCCTCACTCATCTTGAGTGACCTTGATTCACGAGATCATGCTGCCTATATTCTGCAACCCGTCTCACACTTTCTTGAAAATCTTTCTACAACCGGGAGTTTATTCTCTCATTCCTCCAATACTATCCTTACGACTTGCTTATGCCTTAAGCATAAATTCTGAATCTTCCAGAGCCTAACCCTGGTCCAACAGAGCCAACTTTTGCACACATTCATCAAATCCCACGAAAAATCATCATTTTTCTCCCTGCCCCTTAGCTGTACTAACTTGCCAATACGCCAAAAATCCTCAATCCTATGAGAACACACTCTTACAACCCAACCGCAGATGGTTGAACTCCCCCACTTAGCCCGAAGCTACTTCTTGCACTATTCTAGACACTGCTGAGATCCTTTCTCCTCTGTTAACAAAATCTTGCTCAACCAATCTGTCAAATTCTTCTTAATTCTCTTGCTAGCATCTCATTAATACTCAAATTCTCTAGCATCCTTCACATATTCGGCTAACCCACCTGTGGAATTCACCAACTGACACTTTCCAACAATGATGCGGCGCACACCGTCTGCAACATCAATACTTCACCCTCAGCTTGTTCTCATTCACCAACTTTACCCGTCTATTCGCTTCTCATGGACACCTACTAAATGTTCTACAACATCTTCAAATTCACCGCCATATAGAATCCTTCCTCGTCCCTAACCACTCTTCCCTGTTGCATCCAACCTTCCACCGATAACCAACAATTCAGATTAAGCTCGGGAACCTAATCCCTGTCCACTAAAATTCTCAAACTATTCCAACTCCACCTCAAGGTAGGCAGTCGTCTTACAACTTAACTCATAGACTACAATTCCACTATCCCACTTAGTTAAACTCATTCCTTTAAGCAACTACCCGACTTCCGTCTCTGACGCCTGGCATCTAGAGATTTAGCCGCCACCTGACATTTCTCATATGTCTCCCTTCATCGCATGCTTATCAATTGCGGCCTCAATTCAATATCATTCTCTATGGCTCTTGAACCAACAGATCATCACGACTTCAAACTCCCCGAAGATCGTATTTCTCGAGCTGCCTTTATTAGAAGTAACTATTCAATTCTGAACCACTACACACCACGATCTCTGGCAACCGCTTCTTCAACACTCTAACCCAATGCAACCAAAGAGCTATAACACCGGCGAACTTAACGCATGATATTCGATCAAACAACAATATCACAACACAAGTGAATACTCCACCTTGCTCGATAACACCAAGTCTTACTGCCTTACCAACCCGAACAAGATCGTTCATAATCCAAATGCATTTCATCTGCCGGAACTCAAATACTGAAATCTCGAAACCCACTCTGAGAAGACCTCCCTTCGAGCCATTCATCGCCCCGACATGTGGGTAAGCATTTTACCATCATAACAACGTCTTGCGATAACCGACTGTAAGCATCTTAACATCCTGAGCATAGTCTCAAGGCTCCCAAACACACAACTACTGAGTTGGAACAACATAATATCCTTTTGAAGGGCGATAGCAACAACCCAATCAACTATGTACGGAATCATCACGCATCATATTCGTAGCACCATTACAACTCCTCAAATTTCTGATTCATAACAAACGCTTCGTGATGCGTAAGATTAAGTAGGAAGAAACATAGGCATAAACCTTAAGGGAATGAAATGGCACGACGAGGAATCAACAAGGGAAGTACTCCTACAGCCCCGTAGCCTCTCGAAGATAAGTATAGACGTCTTCGTACCGATCCACAAGACTCTACTAGACTTGCCAATGACTCGTGAGACTTACGGGAACCTAGAGCCCTGATACCACCTTGCACGACCCAAAATCCTAACTCAGGTCGTGATGGCGCCCAACAGTAGGGTTAGGCAAGCCAACACTTATTTAACTAAGGGTTCTTCCTCCTTAAATTACATATTTCCTCGTATACCAGGTTATAAGTTATGAAAAATAATATCGAAAAGATAATTTATCATTTTTAAACCAAAAGCATCCATAAGGAGGCTTGAACTAAAAATGTATACAATCCATGATAACTACTACGTGTGTGCCAGGAACTAGTGTCACGAGAATCACGGGCATACTAACTAGATAGACAAAATGTAGAATATACAATCCCACTGTCTGAAACAAATAGACGGGAACATACGCAAAAGAAACTCCTTGGTGCTGCTGAGGATCGTTAGGAAAAGAAGCTCACCGTGAAGTCAGGTCTGCTATAATCAATATCTAGCTCCGGTCTGATAACCAGAAGCACCAGCCTCAGAACCTGTACAGTTAAGTACATAAGTGCAGCATGAGTACATATTAAATAAATATCTACCCAGTGAGTATACCGTCTAATCTCGAAGAAGTAGTGACGAGAGGTCGACCCGATACTCACTAAGGTCCAATAGCAACAATATAAAACAGGATATGACGAAATGCACTAGACATGGGAGGTAGTAAGTAGTAAATACATGTGAAGTACAGAACATCCAAGTAACTACTGAATCTAAACAACAATGTATACCTTCCTCTTTCCTAAGTATCTGTCAGGGCAATATAAATGAAATAGAACCAGATAGTCATGCGTACACAAGGATAAGACAACCGGCTGGAGTCGTAAGGTAGTATATAAACACTGAATTGTCGTAAAGCTCCCCACAATCGCGAATCATACCTGCGACTCGTGTGTTGACTCGATTATACTGATTAAATATAAAGCTCCCCACGATCGCGAATCATACCTGCGACTCGTGTGTTGACTCGATTATATACAATTACCTTTCAATCCACCGTGGCGTACGACCCGATCCCATAAGAGTATCTCTATACGCTGTGGCGTACGGCCCGATCCCATTAGAGTATCTTTATCCGGCGTACGACCCGATCCCATAAGAGTATCTTTATCCGCATAATTAAGAATTATCTCAAATTACTTATGATACTATTCACTTTTAACATATCTTATATATCTTACTATCATGGTCACGTGGTACTAGTTCATAATTACCGAGAATTTTAGCTCGGGCCGTATTTTATTCCAAAATGTCAAACCTCGACGAAACTCATTCATTTTTTTTTCAATTTGCTTATCCTCTCACATTCACAAATTTACTTATCCCATGTTTGAAATAGAGTTATACTTATAAATTCAAAAAAAATCTCATTTAGGAAAACGAGGTCCGATTAAAGCAAAACGACCGGTCGGGTCGTTACACTCTCCCCTACTTAAACAGACGTTCGTCCTCGAATGTGCCAAGAACTACTTACTACACCTAACATGCCAATATGGAATATCATCGGAGTTCCATCATAACTCCTGAACCACTAATAGGGTGAATACTTCATCACAGAGAAACCTTTTACTTACCTCAATTCATGAGAACCATAACAACACACGAGCGAATTCTCACAATCACAATACATGCAAATCCTTAAGTACTGCGGGATTCGCCTATACCTGACAGGCCATAGTATTTGAATGCTTCCAATGAAATCTATTACGACGGCCAACACGCCCCACACACATCGGCACTAACCATACACATACTAAATCACACTGAAGGAAATGATCACTGCCTGCATGTGCCATTTCAACCATGGATAACCAATCTATCTTCTTTTAATCATCTCAATTGCCTCAGAGATAGTAGTAGCTTCCTTCAACTCATAGAAAACTCATCCCTCACTCATCCTGAGTGACCTTGGTTCACGAGATCATGCTGCCTATATTCTGCAACCCGTCTCACACTTTCTTGAAAATCTTTCTACAACCGGGACTTTATTCTCTCATTCCTTCAATACTATCCTTACGACTTGCTTATGCCTTAATCATAAATTCTGAAACTTCCAGAGCCTAACCCTGGTCCAACAGAGCCAACTTTTTCACACATTCATCAAATCCCATGAAAAATCACCATTTTTCTCCCTGCCCCTTAGCTGTACTAACTTGCCAATACGCCGAAAATCCACAATCCCATGAGAACACACTCTTACAACCCAACCGCAGATGGTGGAACTCTCTTACTTAGCACGAAGCTACTTCTTGCACCATTCTAGACACTGCTGAGATCCTTTCTCCTCTGTTAACAAAATCTTGCTCAACCAATCTGTCAAATTCTTCTTAATTCTCCTGCTAGCATCCCATTAATACTCAAATTCTCTAGCATCCTTCACATATTCGGCTAACCCACTAGTGGAATTCAACAACTGACACTTTCCAACAATGCTGCGGCGCACACCGTCTACAACATCAATACTTCGCCCAAAGATTGTTCTCATTCACCAACTTTACCCGTCTGTTCGCTTCTCATGGACACCTACTAAATGTGCTACATCATCTTCAAATTCACCGCCATATAGCATCCTTCATCGTCCCTAACCACTCTTCCCTATTGCATCCAACCTTTTGCCGATAACCAACCGTTCAGATTAAGCTCGGGGACCTAATCCCTGTCCACTAAAATTCTCAAACCATTCCAACTCCTCCTCAAGGTAGGCAGTCGTCTTACCACTGAGCTCATAGACTACAATTCCACTCTCCCACCTAGTCAAACTCATTCCTTTAAGCAACTACCCGACTTCCGTCTCTGAAGCCTGACATCTAGAGATTTAGCCGCCACCTGAAATTTCTCATATGTCTCCCTTCATCGCATGCTTATCAATTGCGGCCTCAATTCAATATCATTCTCTGTGGATCTTGAACCAACAAATTATCACGACTTCAAACTCCCCAAAGATCGTCTTTCTCGAGCTGCCTTTTTTAGAAGTAACTATTCAATTCTGAACCACTACACACCACGATCTCTGGCAACCGCTTCTTCAACACTCTAACCCAATGCAACCAAAGAGCTATAACACCGGCGAACTTAATGCATGATATTTGATCAAACAACGATATCACAACATAAGTGAATACTCCACCTTGCTCGATAACACCAAGTTTTACTGCCTTACCAACCCGAACCAGATCGTTCATAGTCCAAATGCATTTCATCTGCCAGAAATCAAGTACTAAAATCTCGAAACCCACTTTGAGAAGACCTCCCTTCGAGCCATTCATCACCCCGACATGTGGGTAAGAATTTTACCATCATAACAACGTCGTGCGATAACCGACCGTAAGCATCTTAACATCTTGAGCATAGTCTCAAGGATCCCAGACACACATCTACTGAGCTGGAACAACATAATATCCTTTTGAAGGGCGATAGCAACAACCCAATCAACTATGTACAGAATCATCACGCATCATATTCGTAGCACCATTACAACTCCTCAAATTCGCCATTCATAACAGCAATAATATAAAATAGGATATAACGAAATGCAGTAGACATGGGAGGCAGTAAGTAGTAAATACATGTGAAGTATAGAACATCCAAGTAACTACCGAATCTAAACAACAATGTATACCTTCCTCTTTACTAAGTATCTGTCGGGCCAATATAAATGAAATAGAACCAAATAGTCATGCGCACACAAGGATAAGACAACCGGCTGAAGTCGTAAGGTAGTATATAAACACTGAATGGTCGTAAAGCTCCCCACGATCGCGAATCATACCTGCGACTCGTGTGCTGACTCGATTATACTGATTAAATATAAAGCTCCCCACGATCGCAAATCATACCTGCGACTTGTGTGCTGGCTCGATTATAATGCTCCCCACGGTCGCGAATTATACCCTCGACTCGTGTGTTGACTCGATTATATACAATTACCTTTCAATCCGCCGTGGAGTACGGCTCGATCCCATAAGAGTATCTCTATCTGCTGTGGCGTACTGCCTGATCCCATAAGAGTATCTTTATCCGCTGTGGCGTACGACCCGATTCCATAAGAGTATTTTTATCCGCATAATTAAGAATTATCTCAAATTACTTAGGATACTATTCACTTTTAACATATCTTATATATCTTACTATCATGGTCAAGTGGTACTAGTTCATAATTACCGGGAATTTTAGCTCGGGCCGTATTTTATTCTAAAATGTCAAGCCTCGACGAAAATCATTCATTTTTTTTTCAATTTGCTTATCCTCTCACATTAACAAATTTACTTATCCCTTATTTGAAATAGCGTGATACTTATAAATTCAAAATAAATTTCATTTAGGAAAATGAGGTCCGATTAACGCAAAACGAGCGGTCGGGTCGTTACAGTTGAGATGTTATGGAAGGGAAAATGCTTAAGTTGCCCTTTAAAATTGACTGAAAAAATCAATTACACTCTTTAATTTTATGGGAGTGTTCTTTTTCCCTCTATTCTTATTTGAGTTAATAGGTGGAATTGTTATCACCCTAATAGGTAATGTCACATTACAAATGTGGCATAGAACGTGCATTCACCAAGCTCCTTGGACATGCGTGAGAAGCAAACAAATGGTAAAATCAGACCAAATTGTACAAAAATCTATTTTACTCATGTGTCAAGCATTGGCTCGTTTTTTCCCTAATGGTACATTTCAGTTCATAGAAATCCCTCAACGGCTTGAACATAAAATATCTTCGCCACAAAGTCTTTGTCTCCAAATTTTCAAATTTCTCAAACTAAATTTTTCATTACCGTCAAATGCTAGAATGGAACTCGATCGACTTAAACCTGTGCTCAACCTCACTATGTGTAACAACCCGACAGTCGTTTTGAGTGTTGTAGTCATGTTCCTCCATTCACTTCTTATTTTATGCTCAATTGTCGTTATGAGACTTGCCCGGGTAGTTGGTTCGGTTCTAGGGATATTCCGAATTGAAAAGGTTGACCAGATTTTGACTTACGTGTAAATGGCTCCGGAATGGAGTTTTGATGGTTCTGATAGCTTTGTTGGGTCATTTTGGACTTATGAGTGTGTCAGGATAGTGATTTGGAGGTCCGTAATTGATTTAGGTTTGAAATGGAGAGTAGCCAAGGACGGGTAGAGACCGAGGACGCCCACGTGGTGCAGCCAGAGCACCCGCACGAGCTGCTAAAGAGGATCCCACAGTAGCTCCAACTGGAGTGCATGCACCTGAGGTACTTGTTGCTACACCATCCCTCTAGGATATTCTTGCCCAAATTCTTAGCATGTTCAGCACCTTGGCTCAGGCTGGATTAGTTCCACTTGCTCCTACTATATCTCAAGAAGGGGGAGGAGCATACACTCCCGCCTGCCCGTATCCCAGAGCAGCGGGTTCAGGTGGACCAGGTTCTAGAGATTATACTGATGCAGCTGGTAGCTCCAAGAAGTGGATTGGCGTCAGATGATGCCAAGGGTTTTCTATAGGAGTGTCACCTTATTCTCCGTACTATGGGTGTAGCAGAGTCGAGTTGGGTTTCTTTTACTACTTTCCAACTTAGAGGAGCAACCTATCAGTGGTAGCGTGCTTATGAGTTGGGTAGTCTGGTTGAGGAAGCTTCACTTACATGGACCTAGTTCTCGGACATGTTCTTGAGGGAGTATGTTTCCCAGAGTTTTTGAGACGCACGACACGGGAAGTTTGAGCAGTTGCGCCAGGGTGCTATGACTATGTCAGAATATGCAGTTTACTTCAGTGATTTGGCCCGACATGCACCGACCTTGGTTGCTACTGTTCGAGAAAGGGTCCGTCGGTTTATCAAGGAACTCCACCCAGTATCAGGCTTAACATGGCCCGAGAGGTGGAGATGGATATTTCCTACCAGTAGGTTGAGAGTATTTCTAGGACATTGGAGGATATGTTTGCTCGAGAGAGAGAATAAAGGGAGGCCAAGAGGTCTCGAGAGTCTGGCACTTATAGTGGTACTCGTGCCCCAGCTCCAATTTTTCATAGTAGGGGATATGTGAGTCACCCTGTTCATTCACCTTTTCCAGCCGCTAGTGGTATTCTTGCCCCTTCTAGGCCCATGAGACTTATTATGCACCGCTAGTATCTAGTGCACCGGTCAGTTCAGCAGACCTGGACCGAGCCAATCACAGCAGCCACACCCTCCGAGAGCTTGTTTTGAGTGTGGTGACACTCTCCATATGGTAAGGGATTTCCCCAGACATAGGAAATGGTGCACCTCCATAGACTTCTCAGGCACCACGTGCTCCACCGGGTCGTCAGGCTATGATTACAACACCAGCTACCGCTCCACCTGCTCAGCCAGCTCGAGGTGGAGGTTGGGGAGGCTGATGTCGCCCTAAAGGGAGAGGCCAGGCAATATTATGCTCTTCCCATTCGTACAGAGGCAATTGCCTCCGACTCTGTCATTACATGTATTGTTCCGATCTGGGCGTATCTCATGATTCTTTGAGTTTTCCTGTTTATGTGTCTACACCTGTGGGGGATTCTATTGTTGTGTATCGGTCGTGTTTGGTTGTTCTTATTTGAGACTAGAGTCGACTTATTATTGCTTAGTATGGAAGACTTTGATATTATTTTGGGCATGGAATGGTTGTCGCCCCATTATGCTATTCTTGATTGTCATGCCAAGACCGTGACGCTGGCTATGTAAGGATTACCGCGATTAGAGTGGAGAGATACCTTAGAGTATACTCCCAACAGAATTATTTCATTTCTTAAAGCTCAATGAATGGTTGAGAAGAGGTGTGACACATATCTAGCTTATGTGAGAGATGTAAGTACTGATACCCCTACAGTTGAGTCAGTCTCAATAGTGAGGGATTTTCCAAATGTATTTCCAGCTAATCCTTAGGCATGCCGCCCGAAAGAGATATTGATTTTGGCATTGATTTGTTGCCGGGCACTCAGCCCATCTCTATTCATCCATATCGTATGGATCCTCCTAAGTTGAAGGAATTGAAGGAATAGTTACAGGAGTTGCTTGATAAGGGCTTCATTCGGCTCAGTATGTTACCTTGTGGTGCTCTGGTCTTGTTTATGAAGAAAAAAGATGGTTCCATGCGTATGTGCATTGATTATCGCTAGTTGAACAAAGTTACAGTGAAGATCATTGTATGGCTCCTCCCGAGTAGAAGGAATAGTTACAAGAGTTGCTTCATAGGGGCTTCATTCGGATCAGTATGTTACCTTGGGGTGCTCTGGTCTTGTTTGTGAAGAAAAAAGGATGGTTCCATGTGTATACACATTGATTATCACTGGTTGAACAAAGTTACAGTGAAGAACAGGTATCCATTGCCTCGTATTGATGATCTATTCGATTAGTTACAGGGTGCCAAGGTGTTTTCTAAGATTGACTTACGTTCGGGCTATCATCAGTTGAAGATTCGGGAACCAGATATCCCGAAGACTGCTTTCAAGATTAGGTATGATCACTATGAGTTCCTTGTGATGTCATTTGGGCTGACCACGTCCCAGCAACATTCATGCACTTGATGCACAGTGTGTTCCAGCCCTATCTCTACTCATGCATCATTATGCTTATTGATGACATTTTGGTGTACTCCAGGACTCAGGAGGATAATGAGCAACACCTGAGGACCGCACTTCAGACCTCGAGAGAAAATAAGTTATATGCAAACTTTTCAAAGTGTGAGTTTTGGTTAGACTCAGTGGCATTCATGGGTGATATCGTGTCTAGGGATGGGATCAATGTGGATCCAAATAAGGTGAAAGTAGTGGAAAGTTGGCCCAAACTGTCCTTAACTACGAAGATCTAGAGTTTTCTTGGTTTGGCGGGGTATTACCGTCGATTTGTAGAGGGTTTCTCATCTATTGCAGCACCTATGACCAGGATGAACCAGAAGGGTGCCCCCTTCAGGTGGATAGAGGAGATTGAGGAGAGATTTCAGAAGCTCAAGACAGCTTTGACTACAACCCCAGTATTAGTATTTCCTACAGGTTCATAATCTTATACGGTATATTGTGATGCATCGCGGATTGGTCTCGGCGCGGTGTTGATGTAGGATGGTAGGGTGATTGCCTACACATATTGACATCTGAAGGTGAACGAAAAGAATTATCATGCCCACGACCTAGAGTTAGCAGCTATTATTCATGCCTTAAAGATTTGGCGGCACTATTTGTATGGTGTCCCTTGTGAGATCTACACTGATCACCGAAGTTTGCAGCATCTGTTCAAATAGAAAGATCTTAACTTGTGCTAGCGGAGGTTGTTGGAGCTGCTTAAGGATTATGATATCACTATTTTTTACCATCCCTGGAAGGCCAATGTGGTGGCCGATGCTTTGAGTCGCCGGGTGGAGAGTTTGGGGATCTTAGCATATCTACCAACAACAAAGAGGCCATTGGCCTTAGCCAGCCAACAACTTAGATTGGATATATTTTAGCCGCGTCAGCAGAATCCTCCGAGTCACCTTCCATCCCGGTCTAAATAGAGATTTCTATATATTTTTCTTTCCCATTGTATAGAGTTGTTATTGTATAGAAACTTGTGACTATCATGTGACATTTCGGATTTTGGGATTTATACTTGTACATGTCGAGCGACTATGTTATGTCTACTTATATTTTCTTTTCCTTTTCTGTCCTTACTTTATCATTTTCTATTTAAGATATTTTGTTTCCGCAAATTTAGACTTACCTAGTCGTAGAGACTAGGTGCCATCGCGATACCTTTCGGAGGGTAAATCGGGTCGTGACAAGTTGGTATCAGAGCATCTAGGTTCATAGGAGTCATAAGTCTCAAGCCGGTTTATTAGAGTCTCGCGGATCGGTGCGAAAATGTCCGTATCTATCTTCGAGAGGCTATGTAACTGTTAAGA
The DNA here is from genome assembly GCA_005239495.1 of Nicotiana undulata. Lineage (NCBI taxonomy): Eukaryota > Viridiplantae > Streptophyta > Magnoliopsida > Solanales > Solanaceae > Nicotiana > Nicotiana undulata. Next base: position 30,978 of record ML267863.1, read on the forward strand.
ACAATCACATTCTTGGATTTCCTTGTCGTGCGAGTTATTGACAACAAAATTCTAGAACTCTATTCTATAATCTCTTACAGATGGTGAGGACCCGCACCGGACGGACGGACGATCAGGCACCCAGCCCCCAGCTAGAGCTGCCAGACGCGGTAGCAGGGGTAGAGTACGAGCATGTGGTGCAGCCCGAGCACCGGCGAGATCAGTGACAGAGGAGCCCCCAACAACTGCAGTTGGAGGGGCACAGGAGGTCCCTACTGCTTCTCCACCCCTCCAGGAGACTTTGGCTCAGTTCATGAGCGTTTTCAGCACTCTAACTCAAGTGGGACTACTCCCGATAGCTCCAGCCACATCTCAGGCCGGGGGAGGGGCACATACTCCCGCATCCCGTACTCCTGAGCAGAGGGTCCATGTTGGGCAGGCCCTAGAGTATATTCCTATGCCCCCAGCGGCTCCAACTCAACATGATGCTAGGGTAGTTGTTTCTGATGCAGAGCAACTCACACTTGAGAGGTACAAGAAGTACCACCCACCTACTTTTAGCAGACTAGCTTCAGATGACGCTCTGGGTTTTCTTGAGGAGTGTCATCGTATTCTCCGCACTATGGGTATTTTGGAGACGAGTGGAGTTTCTTTCACCACTTTCCAACTGAGGGGAGCGGCTTATCAGTGGTGGCGTGCCTATGAGCTAAGTAGTCCTGATGAGGAAGCTTCACTCACTTGGGATCAGTTCTTAGAGATATTTTTGCTTGAGTTTTTTCCTTAGAGCCTCAAGGATGCTTTGCATGCAGAGTTTGAGCAGTTACGCCAGGGTGTTATGACCGTGTCGGAGTATGCAGTCCGTTTCAGTGACTTGGCTCGTCATGCAACGACCTTGGTTGGCACGACGTACCAGAGAGAGAGAGAGAGAGTCTAACGCTTTATTGAGGGACTCCACCCCGGTATTCGGACCATTATGGCCAAGGAGTTGGAGACGGATATCACGTACCAGCAGGCAGTGAGTATTGCCCGAAGGATTGAGAGCATGTTTGCTCGGGACAGAGAAGAGAGGGAGGCCAAGAGGTCTCGAGAGACTGGCCATTATTTGGGAGCTCGTGCACCAGCAGCACGCTATGGTAGAGGTTTTGTGAGTCGCCCTGTTCGTTCAGCTCTTCCAGTAGCCAGTGGTATTACAGCTCTTCCTAGACCTCAGGGGCCTTATTATGTACCACCAGTATCTAGTGTGCCTCCTGCTCGAGGTGCTATTACCGGCCAGTCCAGAAGGCCAGTTCAGAGTCAGCATCAGCCGCCACATCCTCCGAAGGGTTGTTTTGAGTGTGGTGACCCTCACCACATGTTCAGAGATTGTCCTAGAGCTAGGAGGGGTTCATCATCTTAGTCTTATTAGGCCCCACGTGCTCCACCGGGTCTTCCAGCTATTCTTCCAGCCCCAGTTACTGCCCCACCTCCTCATACAACTCGAGGTGAAGGTCAGGGAGGTTGAGGTCGCCCTAGAGGGGGAGGCCAGGCTAGGTAATATGCCTTTCCAGCTCGTTCTGAGGTCGTCGCTTCAGATTCAGTCATCACAGGTATTGTTCCTGTCTGTCATAGGGATGCATCGGTGTTATTTGACCCGGGCTCTACGTATTCATATGTCTTCTTATTTTGTTTCACATCTGGGGATAGCCCGGGATTCTTTGAGCTCCCCTGTTTATGTTTCTACTCCCGTGGGAGATTCTCTTATTGTGGACCGCGTATATCGGTCGTGTTTGATTTTTTTCAGTGGTTTTGAGACAAGAGTTGACTTATTATTACTTATTATGGTAGATTTTGATGTTATCTTGTGGCATGGACTGGTTGTCGCCCCATTATGCTATTCTTGATTATTACGCCAAGGCCGTGACACTAGCTATGCCAGGTTTACCGAGATTAGAGTGGAGAGGTACCTTAGTGTTGACTCCCCGTAGAGTCATTTCCTTCCTTAAGGCTCAGCGGATGGTTGAGAAGGGGTGTAATGCGTACTTAGCCTATGTGATAAATGTTAGTGTTGATACCCCTACTATTGAGTCAGTCCCAGTTTTGAGGGACTTTCCTAATGAATTTCCAGCTGATCTTTCAGGTATGCCGCTCGACAGAGATAATGATTTCGGCATTGATTTGTTGTCGGGCACTCAGCCCATTTTCATTCCTCCCTATTGCATGGCTCCTCCTGAGTTGAAGGAGCAGTTACACGAGTTGCTTGATAAGGGTTTCATCAGGCCCAGCGTATCACCTTGGGGTGCTCCGGTATTATTTGTGAAGAAAAAAGATGGTTCTATGCGTATGTGTATTGTTTATCGACAGCTGAACAAGGTTACAGTGAAGAACAGGTATCCATTACCTCGCATTGATGATTTATTTGGCTAGTTATAGGGTGCCAGGGTATTTTCCAAGATTGACTTCCGTTCTGGTTATCATCAATTGAAAATTTGGGAGCCGGATATCCCGAAGACTACCTTCAGGACCAGATATGGTCAATATGATTTTCTTGTCATGTCATTTGGGCTGACCAATGCCCCTGCAGCCTTTATGCATTTGATGCACGGTGTTTTCCGGCTTATCTTAATTCCTTCGTCATTGTGTTTATTGCTGACATCTTAGTGTATTCTCGGTCCCAGGCGGATCATGAGCAGCATTTGAGGACTATGCTTCAGACCTTGAGGGAGAAGAAGTTGTATGCAAAATTTTCTAAATGTGAATTTTGGCTTGATTCAGTGGCATTTTTGGGCCATGTGGTGTCTTGTGATAGGATCAAGGTAGAGCCTAAGAACGTGGAGGCGGTGTAGAGTTGTTCTAGACCATCATCAGCTACTGAGATCCGCAATTTTTTTGGTTTGGCAGGGTACTATCACCGCTTTGTAGAGCGATTTTCATCTATTGCAGCACCTATGACCAGACTGACCCAGAAGGGTGCTCCGTTCAGGTGGACTAAGGAGTGTGAGGAGAGCTTTCAGAAGCTCAAGACAGCCCTGACTACAACTCCAGTGTTGGTATTGCCTACGGGCTCAGGGTCCTATATAGTCTATTGTGATGCTTCGAGGATTGGCCTTGGAGAGGTATTGATGCATGACGGCAGGGTGATTGCCTACGCATCCACACAGTTGAAAGTGCATGAGAAGAACTATCCAGTTCATGATCTCGAGTTGGCAGCGATTGTTCACGCCCTGAGTATATAGCGTCATTATTTATACGGTGTTCCCTGTGACATTTTCACGGATCGCCGCAGTTTGCAGCACTTGTTCAGGCAGAAAGACCATAATTTGCGCCAGTATAGGTTGTTGGAGTTATTAAAGGACTATGACATCACTATATTATACCACCCAGGGAAGGCCAATGCGGTGACCAACACCTTGAGTTGCCAGGAAGAGAGTTTGGGGAGTTTGGCATATATTATGGCAATTGAAAGGCCCTTAGCCTTGGATGTTCAGTCCTTAGCCAGTCAGTTTGTGAGATTGAATCTTTCGCGGCCTTTCCAGGTTTTAGCTTGTGTGGTTGCTTGGGCTTCTCTTTATGACCGCATTCGAGAGCGCCAGTATGATGATCCCCACCTTCTGGTTCTTCAGGACAGAGTTTGGCGAGGTGATTCCAGGGATGTGACTATAGGTTATGACAGTGTGATGAGGATGCAAGGTCGGATCTGTGTGCCAAATGTGGATGGGCTTCAGGAGTTGATTCTTGAGTAGGCCCAAAGATCGCGGTACTCCGTTCACCCGGGTACCGTGAAGATGTACCATGACCTCAGACAACACTACTGGTGGAGAAGGATGAAAAATGATATAGTGGAGTTTGTGGCCAAGTGCCTCAACTGCCAGCAAGTCAAATATGAGCATCAGAGACTAGGAGGGCTGATTCAATAGATTGAGCTTTCAGAGTGGAAGTGGGAGCGTATCACCATGAACTTTGTGGTTGGACTTCCTCAGACTTTGAGAAATTTCGATGCTATTTGGGTGGTCGTGGATCGGCTTACCAAGTCAGCCCATTTCCCTCCAATGTTGACTACATACTCCTTCGAGAGGTTGGCTGAGATTTATATCAGGGAGATTGTTCGCCTCCACGGTATTCCAGTATCTATCATTTCAGATAGAGGTACACAGTTCACTTCACGGTTCTGGAGAGCCGTTCAGCAGGAGCTAGCCACCAGGGTAGAGTTGAGTACAACCTTTCACCCTCAGACGGATGGACAGTCTGAGCGCACGATTCAGATTCTTGAGGATATTCTCCGTGCCTGTGTGATGGATTTTGGAGGGTCATGGGACCGATACTTGCCACTTGCAGAGTTTTCTTATAATAACACCTACCAGTCCAGCATTCAGATGGAACCTTATGAGGCTTTGTATGGAAGACGGTGCCGGTCTCATATGGGATGGTTTGAGCCGGGCGAGGCCCGATTTTTGGGTACATATTCGGTCCAGGATGCCCTGGACAAGGTGAAGGGGATTCAGGAGAGACTTCGCACAACCCAGTCCAGGTAGAAGAGTTATGCGGACCGGAAGGTTCGTGATTGGCATTTATGGATGGTGATCGGGTTTTGCTTCGGGTATCGCCTATGAAGGGCGTCATGAGGTTCGAGAAGAAGGGTAAGGTGAGTCCGAGATTTATTTGACCCTTTGAGATATTGCGGCGTGTTGGGGAGGTTGCTTATGAGCTAGCCTTGCCTCCCAACCTAGCAGAAGTTCATCATGTATTCCACGTCTCTATGATCCGGAAGTATCATGGTGATCCGACCCATGTTTTGGATTGCAGCTCAGTCCAGTTGGACAAGGATCTATCATATGTTGAAGAGCCAGTAGCTATATGGGATAGGCATGTTAGACAACTCAGGTCAAAGAATATTGCATCAGTTAAGGTTCTGTGGAGGGGTTAGCCGATCGAGGAGGCAACTTGGGAGACCGATCAGGATATGTGCAGCCGGTACCCTCACCTTTTCACAGCTTTAGTTATGTCTTCATACTTGTTCGAGGACGAACGATTTTTGTAAGAAGGGGAGAACGTAACGACCCGGTTGGTCGTTTTGAGAGTTAGCGGCCCAATCCCCTAATAATTGTTTTCCCCACGTTTGTATCTATTTATAGGACTTGTCGGAGTGATTAGTTGTGAATTTCTGAGAGTTTTTGGACACATAGTCCCTATATATGAGTTTAAGCTTTAGAAATCGGACCGTAGTTGGAACTGTGTAAAGACGGGTCCGAAATGGAATTCTGTTGACTCTGTTAGCTCCGTTGGGTGATTTCAGGGCTACGAGTGTGTCCGTAATGTATTTTTGAGGTCTGCACTATATTTAGGCTTGAATTGGCGAAAGTTAGAATTTCGGCGATTTCGGCCGATAGGTGAAATTTTGATATCGGGCTCAGAATGGAATTCCGAGAGTGGCTGTAGGTTTGTAGTGTCATCTATGACCTATGTGTAAAATTTGAGGTCATTCAAACTAGTTTTGGCGTGTTTCGGCATCAGTTGTAGATTTCGAAAAATTTCTAAGTTCTTAGACTTGAATACATGTATAATTTGTGATTTTGGTGTTATGTGATGTGTTTTGAAGATTCGACTAAGTTTGGATGAGGTATTAGGACTGGTTGGTAGTTTTGGTTGAGGTTCAAGGGGCCACGGGGATGTTTCAGATGCTCAACGGGGCCTAGACTTAAACACCAGCTGAAGCATTTCTGGTTCTGGTGTTTCAAACCTGTGGAAGGGGAGCCGCAGGTGCGGTTTATGTGGCACAAGTGTAGTTTTTGGCCTAGGCGGCTGGGCTCGTAGGTGCGGTAAGGAATCCGCAGGTGCGGAGCCGCAGATGCGGCCCAGAGATCGCAGGTGCAACCCCGAGCCCTTAAATGAGTTTCCACACCTGCGATGTCTTTTCTGCAAGTGTGGGACCACAAGTGCGGCCTAATGGGTCGCAGGTGCGGAATCGCTGGGCAGATAACATCTAATTCGAGGGTTTGAATTTCATATCTTCTAAAAATGAGTGGGTTTTGGAGAGAAGACTCATAGGTAACGATTCCTAATCCTATTTCACTTATATATCATTAATCTATAATAGTTTCTACAATCTAATAAAGGAATTTGGGAGAAAAATTAGAACATTGTGAGAAAAGTTCCCCAAGTAGAAATTCGAGAATTTAATGGGATTTTGATGTCCGATTTCGATGATTCTTGTTGGAGTGTGTTCGTGAGTGAATGGGTTTTCTAAATTTGTAACTTTCACTCGTTTCCGAGATGTGGGCCCGGGGGACTTCTTGGGAAATTTTCCTAATTTCGCGTATTAGCTTTGAACTAATTAGCTAAATTGATTTCTTAAAGGGATATTTACATTATGCAATTGAATTGAATAGACTTGGGTCATTCAGAGTCGGGTGCTCGTGGAAAGAACGTGGTTTCAAGTTGAGTAGTCGAGGTAAGTGGCTTGCCTAATGATACGCTCAAATTACTCTTTTAAAATAGTGTAAAGCGGTCGAAGTCAAATATAATAACCCA